>WAAB01017506.1:60999-84812 GCA_013389865.1 Piaya cayana
TTTCCTTCCCTTCCTTCCCTTCCTTCCCTTCCTTCCCTTCCCTTCCTTCCCTTCCTTCGCTCCCTTCGCTCCCTTCGCTCCCTTCGCTCCCTTCGCTCCCTTCGCTCGCTTCCTTCGCTTCCTTCGCTTCCTTCGCTTCCTTCCTTCGCTTCCTTCCTTCGCTTCCTTCCTTCGCTTCCTTCGCTTCCTTCCTTGGCTTCTTTCCTTCCTTCCTTGGCTTCCTTCTTCCCTTCCTGTGCTAGGGACCTGTGCTAGGAGTCTCTCTGCACTGAAATTTCTTTTTCCTGGTGCTTTATACACAAAGTTTTATTTTCTTAAATTGCTGGAAAAAGCAGTCTGGAACAGATTTCACCTTTTAGGGAGGCACCTGGATACAATCCAGTATACTTGCCTTTCTTTGACTACCCAAAACTTCCTAGTTGGTACCTAGAGGTATCCATTTTAAGCTCTTTGATATTTCCCTGCATCTCTAAACTGCCATTTTAATTAACAAAAGCCAATTTTCCAGTCGTCTTGGAAAGTGCGGTGAAGCAGGTTAAGAAACCAATTACTTGGAATAGCCACCTCTTGGAGAAAGTGAATCTATAAGCCATCCTTCCCTCCCTAGGATTCGCTTCTGATCTTACAATCGGGCTTGGGTGAAGTTATGCTGTGATTTATCAGATAGTTTAACTCACAACTCGCTCTTCGTGTAAGTCAGCATTAAACCACCACCTGGGTGCTTTGTAAATAATGCTTTAGCATTTTTTTTCATGCAGCAGATTGACATGTTGACGATTCTGCTTTAAGAAATGTGACAATAAAGTGGAAAACCAAAGGCTGGCAAACACTTCATCAAGGATAAAAAGGTTCTGCTGTAAGGATGTCACTCAATTTATTGTGAAAGTCGAATGAATTACGTTTAATGAAAGTGCTCCCCAGATGAATATTACCAGCAATTTCCTGAGCTGGCTCTGTCAGATTGATACGAGGAAATGCCAGCCCATCAAAAAAGATCTTCAATCCCAATTACTATGCAAGCTTTCGAAGAGCTCCTTTTTATGGATATGATATATATTGGCTGTTTCTCAATGCTGTGGAAACTGCTCTCTGTTCAACAGGACAGCATATTTCCTAGTTTATTGTTTAACCCTATGGTTTTTTTTTCTGGCTGTTGTTTAAACTTCTGCAAGTGCCCTGCTTTTGAAAGAGAAACAGCCTCTTATCCTCTAGCCTCTCATCCTCTTTTCCCTTTCCATGACCTCGAGAGACCAAAGTTGTGTGTCTGACTGAGAGCAGAGGCGATTCTCATTGCAGGAATTTTGTTCAGCCTCGATGGAGAAAGCCGAAGGTCAAGAGAAATAACTCGGCTGAGACAAAGGCGTTGGTTTTCCTCATTTTCAGTGTATTTCTAGGCGATAATCCTGACCACGGCAATATTTGTTACCTAGCAATCTCAATATTCCCGCCCTTTCTTCCTCATTTCTCTAAGGCTTCTTTGGGCAAATTAGAAATTCACTGAGCCCGCAAAGAGAAAGAAAAGCTCTTTTGTTGCCTCATCTGCATAAGAATTGACTTTGTGAGAGGCTTTTCTGTTCTATTTTAACTAGTATGACACCAGTCGCTGCTTAGGATACAGCTTCTTTCCCCAGAATCCATCTTGATGGGGTTGTTTGTGATTAAAGGAGGGACTCAGTCATCTTTCTTTTACCACTTCCCCCTTCTTTTAAATTTTTTAAATCGAAGGGGAGAGGGAAAGAGACGGTATTGAAAGACAACTGGAGGTGCTTGGTACTGTGCAGCGGGCCGGGGACACGGTCACCTTCACATGTGGAGCTGCACTCCCTGCCTGCAGCACTAAAGAGAAAGGAGAAAGAGCTTGTCCTTGTCCCATGTCGGGTTAGTTTGGTTTCACGTTTTCTTGTTTGTTACTGGATCCACGTCTGAAACTTTCTGCAGTGCACGATTAGTCCACGTGGTTTTAAATTTTGTTTCTCAAAGTGTGTTTCCCCCCCCCCCCTCCCTCCCGCCGGAGATGCAGAATGTTTCGGGCTGCGGAAGGCCAGTACTAGCACTGTGAGGAGAACAGGCTAAGCCTTGCAGACCAGCCGGGACACGACTGCCTTGGAGGTGCCCTGCTTCCCGGTCCCCTCGCCGTGCTCAGCCGCCCCAGCCCCGGGCAGCGCCGTGCAGCACCTTGGAGAGCGCCAGCGACGGGCGGGCAGCGCCTCGGTTGGTGTTCCTGAAGGTGGAAGCAGTAGGGTGGACAAGCAGATCGATGCATTTACTGCTGCTGCTGACTAGCTTTCTTCTTATGGTGAGAGGGCAGGGACTGGTTAATTAATAATGACTCTTCCTATCTCCACGTATCATGCCTGGAGTGGCTCTTGGACATAGCTGGTGTCATTTTGGGATAGTGGTGCTCTAAAACACCTATGATAGGCAGCTTCATCTCGCTCGCTGCACTGGCTTGTGTCCTGGCAGCCAGTGCTTGAGGTATCACCCAGCTCTCACCTCGATTTCAAGAGCAGATAATAGCAGGAAGTGCCTCCACCCCTACAGTGCCCACACACTATTGACAGAGCTATCCTCTAGATGTCTGCTGCCTGGAAAACACTTGTCGATGAAACACTGACTTTTGACAAGGCAGGTGTAACTAGATGACTGATGGAGGATCCTTCAATAAAGAAATGTGATGGAAATCAACTGGACCGAAAGGAAAAAATAACGCACAATCCCTATCAACCCTCCAAACAAAACCATAAGCTGTTTATTCCTGATCACTAGTGATTGTGATGCTTTTGCTAGATGTGAAGATTTTCAAATCCCTTTTGATTACACCATGTCCCCATGCATGGTACCTAGAAACTGTATTGTCTGCTTCAGAGATATTGCTTTTATCTTCCAAATGCCACCCTCATTAATGTCAATGTCTCACAGCCCAATTAATGAAAAATGTCTCAGGGATGTTAATCTGCCTTTTACACTTCATCCATCTCTCTAGGTACTCTGTATTTTCCTCTCCAAGGAGTGGCTTAGTAATATTTTCTTCCTTGCCCCCGTATCTGCTGTGAAATTATTTCTCTTTTAATTGTTCTTTGTCTTGTCCGTTTATGTGTTAGTTTTTGTCAGTGTCCTCTGGAGGGGTATCACCTCTCCTGTTAATCTGTTTCATCACTTTGATGACAGGTTGACCAGTGTGTGAAAGATAATCTGTTTTTGTCTCCCCACATCTACAGATTGTTGAACAGGGAGAAATTGGGATTTTTTTACTTTTGGGGGCCCTACCAAATGATATAGATACTAGTGCCCTGTCTTCCTCAACTTTCATTTTCCAATCTGGACTTGATGCAATACCTAAAGAATTAAGACCCTAGTTGTTTCTTTATGTGTGTAGCCCAGTTATTTCTTACTTTGTGTGCTTGTGGTTTTTCATGGTGGGTTTTTTTTGTCTTTTTTTTTAACTTCTAAAAAACCAAGAAGTAAAATGTGCCTATGTTATTTCTTTGATGATAGCTGGAAAGGATCTCTGGGCTTTGAAGGCTCCTTTTAGCACCAGAGCTGACAGCCAAGATAATACCAGGAAAGAAGTGATCTAGTAGCCTCAGTTCTTGGAAGCACCTTTAATTAAAATATGACAAATATGTATATAAATTAGACATATTACAGTAATATAATTTATTTAGGAAGAAAAGTAATGAGTCACTTAAAATCTAACCAATATAGCATCCCTAGTCGAAAAACAGATGATGATTTATCTTAGTCAGAACATCTAATGCTTTGATTCAGAAATCCCTGAACTCAATGGTGATGTCTGGCAATTCCACTAGTTTTGGATGATTAGTTTCTAACATGTCTTATGCCCTGACCCTCCTGTTCCCCTCCTTCATTAGCCTTGCATTATGTGGGAGTGGATTTTCAGCTGGCACAGTATTTTTCACATTTGTCTTAGAAGTGCATATGAGCCACCAGGTAAAAAAACCCCAAACCCACACTCTAATCATAAATTGAGAGCACTATTGGAAAACAAAAGCTCCTATACAGCATATCCTATGGCTTGATCCTGCAGTGTTATACATTATAGGATTCCTGTGTAAATCTGTGGTTTACTTGTGCAATGAGGACAAATTCTGTCTCTTGTTGAAGATTATATAGACTGTTTCTGTCACTGTGGAGTGCTTGTAATTATTCAGATGCCACTTCAAACTGGAAGTGTAATTGGCAGCTCTAAAAATTTTAACTAATAGCATTTCTGTTATATAGATCAGACCACCTCTACCATAACATTTATGGGCACCACATTTTATAAGCCATTCTCAACTGAACTTCAGAAAAACAATTCTTCTGCTAGACTGTTTTGTCAAGAAATGTTGTCATAGGCCTTCAGGTACATAAACTGCTTATATAAAACTAATGGACTGCTTTTTATATTTACAATCTCATCCATAGCATGTGAGGTCTTGCAAAACAAAGTATGAACTTAAAATATTAAAGCTATGTCCTCACAGTTGTTGCACAGTCAATAGTAATAATATAAAATATTGGTTTGTTTAAAATCAGAATATTAGTCCATAATTCGACTCTAATTTTGTGTAATTTCTGTTGTCACTTTCTGTGACTATTCTGTGTTGCATGCAGAGTTTTCTCTTAATGTTTACATGGGGAATGCTTTGCACCTCAAGAAGATTTTGTAAGCAATATTGCTCGGTAAAACATAGCAATAATACTGCAGTTTATGGAGGATAATTGCTAAGTGAACAGATTTTAAAAGAGCAGGGAAATAAGAAGGAATACAAATACAGAGATGTGACATAAAACATGTGTGTAATAAATAGTACATCAAAACCTTCATGGTTAAAAAATATGGGGTCCATCCCACTACCTTCATCTATAATGGGTGTCACCTTAACAAGGCCCATAATTTTATATTCGTACTTATTTCTTTTTCTTGTTTACACAAACAATACCGTTTGCTTAATTAACTTGCTTGTAGCAGTTGGTAGTGTAGTGCATGTTGCAAACAGAGGTGCAAGAGTATGACTCTAGTAACAGTACTTTTTGATATCTGTATTATAAAACATAGGGATTTTGAGTAGTTACCTCCACAAAGGATATATTTAACTTGAGTAGGGCCACTTCTGTGAGTGTTCACTTGGAGTGAGTAAGGAAGGACATCATCTGGCCTTGATAAGACTCTGTGTGAATCATCTGCTGTATTTCCAGTTTCCTTCTACTGAATCAACTGGTGGTACCTCTTGCTAAGTACATCCTTACTCTGTAAGCAGGTCTACTGGCTCTTCTGGTGCTTATCATTGGAATAAGACACTATCCCACAGAGTTATAAACGTATCAGAAAGTCATGTGTGTTTTCATCTTAAATATACAGAATATTTGCTAGCTAGAGCAGAGTGTGAATCCTGGGAAAGTTAGTGGGTGGATTAGCAGATTTTAAGGATATGGTTCAGTCTTTCAGTATAGTGTAATCCAAATGAATATGGAAATGTGTGACCAGGTATGTTAGAGGAGGTGCAAGTGATGCTTTTATTCTTTACAATTCACAGAATATTCTGAAATTGGGGGGTTGTAGCAGACACTTCAGAGTGGATGCCAGTGGTTTGTAACAACTTTTTAGAGGCAAACCCTAAGGTTAACTGAAGTCAGGAAACCCAGTCACATATGCTACTGTGCTTCTACTAAACTAAGACTGTAAGAAGTGCTTGCATTTCTGTTTTTAGGATATAACATTTTCTTCTTCCATGTCAGAAAACATCATGCATCAATATCTTTATGAACGTTACAAAGTAATTTTTTTTTTTTGCCAAGAACTTGCTGAATTCTCCTCCTAGCCTTTGGTCTGAGCTACTTAGTCTCCTGTGAAGTTAAAAAGAGCTGAGTAAGCTGCACACACCTTTATTTCTAGCATTGTTTCTTTCACTGTAGCATGCTTTAGTGAATTTACCCAGAAGAAGGTTGTCCTGTTGTTGGTCTGCCAAGAGACACTTCTTTTAGATCCAGGTCCCTTTTTTAGTCTGGCGAATGGCTCAATGTCTACAGTACTCCTTCACCTACAGTAATGACTATATGATTTGTCCCTAAACTTTTATGTTTTGTTTTATCCAAGTGGAATAGGGCTAGTGATCTCTCTGGCAAAAAAAATTGAATCTGTGCTGCCAGCCGTAATGGGTGGATGATTTGCTTTAGCTCAACAGGTGGAGCTGTGACTTCGCTAGCCTGTTGATTAAGG
Source organism: Piaya cayana (assembly GCA_013389865.1). Classification (NCBI taxonomy): domain Eukaryota; kingdom Metazoa; phylum Chordata; class Aves; order Cuculiformes; family Coccyzidae; genus Piaya; species Piaya cayana. Next base: position 67,223 of record WAAB01017506.1, read on the forward strand.
CTACACCTACCTGGACAGGTCCTTGACTCAATTTTGCTCATGTATTTTATGCTCTCTAAATTTGCACCTACATTTCTGTTGCTCATGGAAAGTTTTTAATCTCCTGAACTGTAAAACACTTCAGTTAGGGAGAGGCATATGTGCTCGTATATTCATCAGAAAGAGTTCCTTGTTAGTGGAAATATGATGGTTCTAGGGGGTCACTGTAGAAGTTTTTTTCAACTCCAACACTGCACATCAACGGAGAAATTAGACTGAGTCTAAGACAGTATTTCCTCTTAGTCTTTGAGTACAGTCCACATTACATGATTGATTTAAGATTAATTCCTGAATTCTAGGGATTTTCTGTGCCCTGCTTTTTTGTTAGGACCTCAAAGACTGTAGAAATGTTCTAATCTCTTCAGAATGTTTAGAAAAATCCTGTTACACTATGTAAAAGTGGCAAACTCATTGCTTTTGCACCCTGTAGTCCTCATTTTACAGACTACTTGCACCTTCTATGGGCCACGGGCCACGTTGTTCTTTTTTCCTGATTTATCTGCAGAGGGTCATGGGGTGGTTAGAGTGATGGATGAAAGATCTATCTTTGTTGGGAAAACATATTGCAGACGAACAGGAAAGTGGCTTGAAATGAGTTGGGGTAAAAACACGAGGATCCACCTTAGAAATCCCTTCCTTAGAAATTTTCAGTTCTCCTGTATTGTCATTCTTTTATATTCATGTTTCAACTCTCCTGCTTTCTCATCCTTTTATATTTGTTTTTAGACATACACATGCATAAACTAGTTGTTTCTTGGTTTTTTTTTTTTTGTAAGTGTTTAGAGGATTGTTTCCATATGGATTTGTGCATCTCTTGGTAAGTTGGCAATTCAAACATAATACCAGACGTTGACTAATTACACCAGAAGTGTTCCTGGTACTACAGTTAAAGCAACAAAGTCAATTATGGGATCAAAGACAATACTATCTGAAGATTTCAAGTCACACTGTATTCAGTAAAGAAGTAATTATAGTGATTAGATGAAGCAAAGAGCTCCCAAACAAACTCCAGACTAAAATATGCTGAAGACATTCACTGAATGCTTATAATAGAAAAAAGCATAGACCAAAACAGGAGGCTGTTTCATGAACAGAAATGCAGGGTAATCAAATTAATTCTTTGCTATTAATAATGTGACCATCTACAGTCAGACTCCAATAAATATGCCCAGTGGGGATGGAAAAGCTACCCAACTGAAATTACATTGATAAATTTGTTCCAGTTTCCAATGCCTTCTGAGTATATATTTAGGAAACAAAAGCTGTCATAAAGACAACCTGACAGAAAAGGGACTCAACTGTTTTTTTTTTTTAAATTGAGATAATTTTCTTTGACAATGGAAGCAAATTCAGATTACTTAAAGGCATTAAATATGTCACTGCTTTGGTAGACAATTCTTAGCAGAATTGTCAGCGTAAAAGTGACCTCTAATGGTTATAAAGACAAGCTTGAGGTTATGCTTCTTTGTTTGTTTTCATGATAGCTAAACATTATATGGGAGCTAAGTTTTTTAAAAAATCACATAGTTTGATACTTTTAGTACCTAAGGAATGTTTTCTATCATCACTTCTACTTTTGCTAGGGAACTTATTGGAGATGGTAGGGAATGTATGCTATTAGCTCTCACGCTTGAAGAAACTGGAGGTTCCTTTTTAATGAAATCCTGTTGGTTCTAAAATATGAATGAATCACTGAAGTTGCATAGGAATAAGTACACTAATCAAAAGGCAATCCCAGCACAACTTTCTCCTTAGAAAACAACCCAAAATCTCTAAGAAAATAACAGAATCTGAGTAAAGATTCCACCCGTCCCAGTTGTATAGCTTTCACTGTCTTTTCTCCTTTGATTTCTGTTCTTATGAAAGTCTATCTGGACCTCTGTTTCGTTCTTGGCTATTTAAGGATTTAAACAGCATTTGACACTATTTATGACTGAGTCAGGGTTACCCACAAACCAAAGACTCTGACTTCAGTCACAGGTTTGGTTCAAGGCTGAACTCTTCCCTTAGGGTTTTTTTGCTCATACAGTATTAAGGCCATTGTGCACAGTGAAGAAACATTGCAAATGCCTGATGAAATGACTGTGCAGAAAGTTTCTCTTACATGCCAGTATTCTTTGATCTTCATTTTTGTTGTCTTCTATCACAGCTCCTAGCTTTAATTGATTGAATACTCTGTATTCAGTTACTGCATTATTACTTCATATTAACCATGCACTGAAACTCTAGCTTTCCTTAGTGTGGTGATTTCAGCTCATGACACTGTGAATATTGTCTTTGGCCATTCTTCTATGTGTTCTCGCTGTACAGTACATTTTCCATGGTTGATATAAGTCAGACCATAGCAATCATGTTTTAATCATCCTAGGTTCAGCTGTCAGCTTCAGCCACACATACAAGCATCCTATTAGTCAGTTGCAAGAAGCCAACAACATGAGACTAAACTTTGCTCCCATATAAATGACTGTACTTCATATTCAGCTGTCACTTACAGCAGAATTAGTATCAGATGTGATAGTTAGACTTCAGGGTTATTTTTGAGCTTAAATAGGCTCTGCAGCCTAAAGTACCACAGCTTCTCTAGTAATCATGCTCTTGACTCACACACATGCATGAAAGCAAAAAATAAGGCAGTGCTGGCTGCTGGGAAGCAGTTCCAGCTGGATCTGTAACTCACTAGACTTACTAAAGAGTTGGTAAAGTTGCAGGACTTTTCCAATCTCTATTTTCTTTTTGCCCCATCCATATTTTTCTCAGCCCAGTGACTGAGGCACTTGCTATGGATTTAATAGATTTAGTTTCTTCCTCTGCTTCAGGAAATGTGAACCCAGACATCACAATTCTGAGGTGACTGCTTTAACTGCTGCCTGGTGGAATAATCTGGGGGATTTTCTTGTTCATTTTATTCTGTTTGGTTAAATACCCTCAACTACTCCTTCACTCAGGAAACAGGATCTCATAGTAGGTAAGTTTTGAGACATTGTGGTATTCTTTTTGTCTTGCTCTTTGACTCTGTGTACTTGACTTCATTCATAGTAGAAGCACTTCAGATTTTGAGAACCTTATGTCAGAAAAGCACTTTCTTCTGATGTGAAAGAAATTCTCGAGCCAGAAAGTTGGAATTATGTTGCCTTGCCAGCTCTGTCCATTTGGCCTATTGCCAACAGCAAAATAAGGTGCCTATGAAATATCAGGAGGTGTTAGTTTCTTTTCTCCCTTTGGTTGCTTGGTTTGGCCTGCTCAGTAGCTTCTGTGAATTATGCTTTTGGAAAACTTCTCCTAACAGGGATGTATGGGTATTGAATTCCAGGTTATGAAATCTAACAGGCCCCTGAGACAGAAAGAGTGAGCACTTCATTGTAGTGAGAATAGGCAGCTTCTGTATCTAGCCTGGAGGATCTTCCAAAATAGCTAATAGTATGCATAAGCAGTCTTGTGCTTTGCTGTTTTTAATCCTCTTGCTAGACCTCCTATATTTCACAGCTACATCCACATTCAATTCTTGTCCTGACATTTTAAAAAGCCCTGTCCGTCTGGCACAGCACAGTTAATTAATTACTTCTAGAAAGCTGTTTATATGCTCAAGATCCCGAAGGCCTTTATTTTTAGCTAAGAACAATACTCGTATTTAGCCATGAATACATACTGTTAAATTGAAACAGGTTAACAATTTGCAGGCCACTACCCTCACTTCCCATCCATTATTTTTAAGCTTTTTATTGGCTTTGTTTAATGATTTGTATCTGTCACTCCTCCATTAAAAAAATCTATCAACAAACTACTACATGCTCTCTTTATCTCTCTCCATCCTCAGTACACCAGCAGAAGCTCTCAGTATAAGGGTAGGAGAATTTGGCTCTTGCATCTTATTTTATCAGTCTAGGACATTAGGAGCAAGAATCCTGATGGAGCAGGGATGTTCTAGCTTGGTGATCTACCTCTCCAGATGGAAGAAAGCAAGCTCTGTTTTGCAGAGCTGAAACGTATATCCATACAAATAGCTCTGAGGACTGAAGTCTGTAAAGAATATTAGTGACTTTTAGCTGTAAAAGCTGAGATGCTGCTGGGAAGAAGTAGTTAAGACTTTAGATTAAAAACAGCCAGTGAACTAGACTGGCTTTGAATGGGCATTTCAAGAATTGTACAAATTATATACCTGACAAAAAGGCCATACCCTACCACATTTCAAAGGCTTTTTCTTTCTCTAAAAAGGCAACATTAGGACTTCTCAAAGAATAACTTTTTTTTTTTTTCAAAGCAAGGTATATTTTCCTGTAATCTTGTTTTCTAAACCATTTTGTGTTAAACTTTGTAGAAAGACTAAACAAATACCGAGGCAGATACCTTGCAGGGAAAATTTTACTGCAAACTTATAAGCAACTGAAAAAAGGTCTTATTATTGGAAGTTTCAAGCAACCTTAATGATAGGCATTGCTACCAAAACCACCTATAATTTCTAGACACATGTACCCTCCTAGATGCTCTGTGTGACAGTACTTTTCTAAATGGTGTTATCCTATGAATACCTTTTTGCTGTTTTTTTAACGTTGTACTTAGGAGAAGCTTGAAATGTTACACAGAGTGGTTAGAAGAATGCAGTTATTGTTAATATTTGTAATTTCTTTATAACAAGGCCTAATGCATAGTGGGTTAAAGACCAGACTTCTAGTGATAACTTTTTTGTCACAAGGTGCTTACAGGGCAGAGGAAATGCTGGGATATAATGGATAGATTTATTATTTTTTCTTTTAAATTAAGAGTGGCAGAGAGTTACATTTGGTATTCACAGAGTGAAAAAATGTTGTTCTTCAATTATTTAAATGCGAAGTTTGTATCAAATTATACATAGCTCTAAGCATTTTTAAAATACACTATTCTAGATGTATAGACAATATAGAATCATAGAATCATAAAATGGTTCGGGTTGGGAGGGACTTTAAAGGTCATCCAGTTCCAACCCCCCAGCCATGGGCAGGGACATCTCCCACTGGAACAGGCTGCTCAAAGCCCCACGCAGCCTATCCTTGAACACTTGCAGTGAGGAGGCATCCACAACTTCCCTGGGCAACATATTCCAGTGCCTCACCACCCTTATCATTAAGAATTTCTTCCTAATGTCTAGTCTAAATCTTCTCCCCTCTGATTTATGGCCATTTCCCTTCATTCTATCACTCCGTGCCATTGTAAGAAGTCCCTCCCTGGCTTTCCTCTAGGCCCCCTTCAGGTACTGGAAGGTTGCTATAAGATCTCCTGGAGCCTTCTCTTCCCCAGGCTGCACAGCCCCAACTCCCTCAGTCTTTCCTCATAGCAGAGGTGCTCCAGCCCTCTGATCATCTTTCTGGCCCTCCTCTGGACCCATTCCAACAGTTCCATATCCTTCTTATGTTGGGGATTCCAGAACTGGACACAATACTCCAGGTGGGGGTCTCACTAGAGGGGAGTAGAGGGGCAGAATCACCTCTCTCAACCTGCTGATCACACGTTTTTGATGCAACCCATGATACAATCTGGGCTATGTGCACACATTGCTGGCTCATGTTGAGCTTCTCATCAATGAGCTCTCCCCCCCTCCCCCCAGGTCCATCCCTGCAGTGCTGGTCTCAATCATGTCATCCCCCATCCTGTACTGAAACAGTGGATTGTCCTGACCCAGGTGTAGGACCTTGCACTTGGCCTTGTTTAACCTCATGAGGTTCAACATGTAGTGTCGTTAGTCCTGAAGAGTGTGGTACATTTATTTTAAAATAAGGTTTTTTCACCCTGCCATCTCTTTATGGGTAGACTTTCTTAATCTTTACAGCTGAAACATGTGGTTTGTAACAGCAGTTCAGAGGTAATTAGTGATCAGCTTGTGCAGAAATAGCTAAGGGACAAAAGGAAGTTTCTTATTATTTCTTATTTCTCCATTCTAAAACAAGAAGATTTTTCAATGGGTAAATGAAAATGGATCACCAGTGGCACCAGATCTGGGTAAAATGTACTGGTGGCACTATTAAGAAAGTCTTGCTTCATTTCAGGCTATATGTGACCTTGAGATAGCTCTGTTATGCCTTGGGTAACAAAAAAAATGTTTCATTTTGTAGCAGTATCACTTTTCACTTTCATGTGGATTTAAAAATGTAAATAAAATTGGTTTCTGTCAATAGTATACATGAAGGTCACAGTCGTATTCACCACAAGAATTCATATTGCCATTTGACCCATCATTGGTTCAGTAGATAGTGATGCATTCTATTCACTTCCACTAATTTAATTTGTAAGCATTTTATAGCCCAATATTTTATGGCTAGTTGCTAAAAAGCAAGAAATAAACCTTTAAGCACTTCATTGCAGATTTATTTACAGAATAACTGTGTATCAAACATAGAAGCTTTTTAGAATACCAAGGTATCTTGTCTTACAGTCTTAATCACAAAACTGTGTACTATAAAAGACAGAAGGAATAACTAGCAAAAGGGTTCAAGGGCTCTCTGCTAGTTTTACTTGTAGTTTCTATGTGCTTATCTCACAGAATTCTCTCACAAATAATCTTTGTGGCAGCTTTGCCATAAGTAGTATTCTTCTAAAACTGAAACCAAGCAAAAGCCACTGTGCTTGTTGTTTAGACATAGGGATGAATAAAACCAGTTTGAATTTAGATTATATGATAATAAATGAAATTCTTACAGTTTTGGCAATGCAAGACCTGGGGATTAGTTTGTTTGCCAGAATTCAGACTACCCAGGTGCTGTACATTTCTCTCTGGATATCTGGAACATTTGTTGGCCAGAGACGTAGCTGGTGTTAAGTCTGGATTGTTCCCTTGATCTGGCCATATGTGACTATACATACCTTCTGCTATTGCTTCCTCTCTTGGCTAGCAGACCAATTGTTCTGGAAGTGTGTAAGCTGTCATGCTTTGAGGCTGAAGCAAGCCCTTAAATGTGAAATGCTAGCGTGTGACTTTCCTACATGCAACTAATTCTGCATTTACTCAGTACAAAATGTAGCTATTCCACTCACTGGAATGTGAACAATATCTTATTCTTAAATTTTTTTTTCTGTATTTTTTAAAGCTTCCTTAAAGAGACCTGATATTGAACATAGTTAGAACTGCAACATCAGATTAGGTGAATAGCTTTGACCATTACTTTGTTTCTGTATAAAGTGGGACACACTGTAACAACCGTGAGATTATCTCCACCTATTTAAGAGTAACTGGTGAAACCTAGTCACTGCTAGACTCTACAAATGCACTCTGGCAGCAGAATTGTGATGCAAACCACTTTCTGAACTCCCCTTAGATGTCTGTACATATATAAAAAGGTCTGACTTGCAGTCTTCAATGAAGACATTGAAAACTAAATTTTTACAAAAATATTCTTGTCTTTTCTGGTGAGAAATCGTATCTCTTTTTGTATTAGAAACTGAAGGAGAGGGCACTGTAGCTGGCGATGGGCAACATAATACCTCTTATAAAGTAGAATAGGTGTGTGTGAAGAATTACTATCGAGAACATACATGTGGCTCTTTCTTAAAACAGAGCTGCATAGCCAGATGCAGATAACTATGAGCTCAGCTAGCCTGTTGTTTAAGCTAGGTAGCAGGAAGCACCCCTGATCCTGAACATATGTAGTTGAGATAGGAATGACAGTATTTGAACAAAGAAGTCTTGTCTCTTAGATGGACTATTAGTATGAGTGTAGTGGTGCACAAACGTAAATGATTTTAGCTTGGAAATCACTCACATACAGGCAGAAAAATGCACTGTATTTGATCATACAGATACATTCTTGGTAAGTTCTGTCCTGAACCTCAGCACAAATGAAGATGAATGCTGTATCTGAGACACAGAAGTAGAAAATCCATCTTCCTGGAATTATCTCATCCTTCCTCTTGTCAACTACTTTTCTTGATATTTGCTTACAAAGGCATTTCTAGATACAACAAAGGATATAAGGGTAGCATTTATTTGTGGTATTCACAGTAAGTCTCAGCTTAAAGGAAAATATATGAAAGCAAGACTATGAGTCTAAAGGAAATTGTTCTTGTGTTTATTAACCAAAAGGGAATATTTTTCAGAATGGATGTACTTAAAAGGAGTCTCCTGTTAAGCTCAATGAGATCTAAGAATCTGTGCTGACTATAACCAAGGTTACTACATGGTTTTGAGAAGTAAATCTTGTTTTGATTTCTTTTTTTCCATTTCCTTTTTGTCTGTCAGCCCTTCAAGGAAAAGTACAAGCAGAAGAGAGCCCTAAGGATAATAAACTGCCTCAACATACTAGAAAAAGCAGTAGATGTGGGAAGAAAAGTATAGGAGTTGCCTATGCTAGACATAGCCTGCCCTAAAGACTATCACTGAAATAGCAGCAATTTTTCTACTGCCTCCAGGAGTCTTCCACCCAAAGGTTTCAGAGCTTTATAGAAAGTAAAAAATCACTCTTCTTCTGTCCCCCTCCCCCCCAAACCAAACAAAAAAAACCAAGCCCACCAAAACTAACCCAATGAACTAACACCAAACAAAAAAATTCAGAAGTGCAGGGGAGTAAATGGTGCTACCCATTTTTGTCACTGCTAGCTTTAGATGTTGAACTACAAATGCCTATATCACTTGTCTGACTGATTAGCTGCTAGGGCACTGGTGGTGAAGTCAGATGTGGAAAGCAGATCTCTGCAAGTCATACTGTAACCACAGGCACTCAACATAAACAGTATTGCTGGATACTGAGACATCATGCTACAGCTTCAGTGTCTTTATGAAAAGCAATTGTCCTTTCTACCATAAACAGGGACATTCACTCAAAGAGATATGATGCATGGCATTAAATCCAGTTGGCAGCCAGTCACAAATGGTGTTCCTCAGGGCTCAGCATTGGAGCCAGTTCTGTTTAATATCTTTTATTAGTGCTCTGGACAGAGGAATCGAGTGTACCCTTGGTAAGTTTACAGATCATACCAAATTGTGTGGGACCGTTGATCTGCTTGAAGGTAGGAAGGCACTACGGAGGAATCTGGACAGGCTGGATCAGTGGACTGAGGCCAGCTGTATGGAGTTCAACAAGGCTAAGCGTAGAGTCCTGCGCTTGGGTCACGACATACACATGCAACACTACAAGTTTGAGGAAGAATGGCTGGAAAGCTGCCGGGCAGAAAAAAACTTGGGGCTGTTGGTCAACAGCTGAATGAATATGAGCTGCCACTGTGCTGAGGTAGCCAAGAAGGCCAACAGCATCCTGGCTTGTATCAGAAATGGTGTAGCCAGAAAGACTAGGGAAGTAATTTTTCTTCTATACCTAGCACTGGTGAGTGTGCACTTTGAATACTGTATTCACTTTTGAGCCCTTCACTGCAAGAAAAGTATTGGTGCTGGAGCGTGTGCAAAGAAGGGCAGCAAAGTCAGTGAAGGATCTAGAACACAAGTCTTTTTGCACATGTTCATTATATCATTGCAAATAAATACGGGCTGGGGTTTAGTGTTAATTATTATATTGTGCCTCATGTCTCTTTTTTCTGACACAGAAAACCTGTCAGTGTTAGTCAAGCAAGGCACCAAAGCATGTGCTGTGTGCTGAACTTTGAATATGAAACACAGTTGCAATGAGACCCTTCATGTGTTCAATCATCTGCTTCCATCCCTCTGCCACATTGAGGCACATGTCCTACAGAATCATCTTTGTGTACTGTAAAAGTGTACTTAAGGCTAAATTCTTGTACTACTAGTGAATTAATATTAAAATGGTTTAAAATTTTCTATCTGACAGATTACATTGTAATACATTTCCTAATATAATACTAACTCATTTTTCTCTATTGTGAATTGAAAGATAAATGCCTGAGTAATGCCAAAGTTCACATGATAAACCACTGTCTGAACTGTGTACACCTCTTGAGGCAATAATCTGAGGATTTAAACTGGGAAATAGAACTAACAAAGATAACTGTTCATTATTTTATATTGTGTCTTTTTACCTAGCTTGCTGATGTGTATCTGATCAGTGAGGTATAATGATGACTTTGCATGTTACAAAAGCTGAGGATCATTGCCCTTTAGCAAGGCCCACAGAAGATTTAGGTACTATCCAAAGCAAAGTTTAAGTAGGATAAGTGAATGGTTAGGGTTTGGCTTTTTAGCTAGTCTTCACTTATACTGAATATTGAGAAATAATTCAGCCCTCGGGTACTTGGAAGTAAATACTTGTGTGGTATCAGCAAAAGCACCTGTAACATAGTATTAATACTAAGCTTATTGTAAATTTCAATGTACTGAAATAGCAAAGAAAATGATGGAATGACCTTGCATTATATATTGGTGAAAGTAAGAGATCTATTTTACTTGCTTTTTGGTCAGAGTTCTGTTTGGCTATTGTTTTTATTTAATGTAAACTCTGCTGCATATTGCAAAATAACCCTGCTCAGTGCTGGAGAAAACTGATTGTCCACTGCTTGGTAGGAGATTATGAGAAGAGTCCTTTGTTACATCACCCAGAATCTCATCAGAGACTTTAGCTGCTGCAGCTAGAGCCTACCTTGTTCCCACAGTTAGACAAGATGCATCTGAAGTTCTTGGTTTAGACAGAAAACATATCATTCTGCCGTGCATGCTTTTGCTAATGATGCTGGCCAAGTGTTGAGAAAAATGTAGCCCAGGTGTGCCTACCAGCTCTATTTCAAAACCTTGACATCAGATAATTACAGTGGCTTTTGGTGGTCAGTACAATATGCATAAGTGTGCATGGCATGACCTTGTCTTCCCATGGTTACCATACGGGTTTGTGGCTGCTTCTGCTTGGTCCTGCTTCTGCTTACCTCACATGTCAACCAGCAGAAACAGTCTTAGTTTTATTTATGCATGTACCAGTGTTGTTCATTGTCAGGCTGCACTTATATTTAAAAAAAGAAAAAACAATCAGGCTTGACTGTATCTCCCAGCTGTGAAGTCTGCCCAGCTCCCTCCACATCATTCTTCTCATCCCTTCCTAGCGCTTTCAGTAATATGTATACAAACTGGTTTTGTTCGGTACAGTAGAGGACACTTGTATAAGGAGTAAATACATTCCACGTGCACATATTTGTACAAACTCCCATGCTAGTCTGTTTGCTTTAGCATAAATACAGAGCAGACAAATTGTGAGTGACACCTGAAACCATATATGACTTAAATTAATTGTAAAGAAAACAAACATACACATAAATTAATACAGATAAATATATGTATGTGTATAAATGACAGTTAGCTTGCCTTGCTTTTGTAAAAGTCCATACCAGAAGAGGATGCTTACCATTGCCTGTCTTTGACAGACCCTTCAGGTTGGAGCTCAGGCAGCTGAGGGGTGGCTCCCCATGAAACTTCACATTTCAAAACATTATGTAGTCAGCTAAGGAGAGAGTCCTTTCCAGGTGCCATACTTAACTTCCAGATGGACCAAGAACACAGAAAAGCATGCAGGGTGCTGCTCCTTGAGCCAGGGCTGCCAGAGTTCATTCTTTATAAAGAGAAAAAAATATGGGGTGAGGTGAATGAAGACCTTTTGCCTTGGACAACTATATTAATAGAGATTTTTTTTTTAGGAATAAAAGTAGCGTGACTTGTTTACAATGGACTTCTGCCAATATGACTTAAGAAAATAACCTTGGCCTTGGTAGTATCTGTTTCTACCGTCTGCCTACATGGATCCAAGAAAGTTGCACCCAATCTTTCCATGTGTGCTCTGTCCTGTGTGCTGTTTGCTTTTTTTTTTTTTTAATTGTTTTTTTTTTTCTTTCAAATCTTGGTGACCTATGAGGACTTCAGATCTTCTTGTTGGGGTACGCTGCTCCAGTATATCCTAGCATGAGCTACACCCAGGAAAATGATGTAAGCAAGTCATAGCACCTGCTAGAGTGCTCTGAGTCACTGGGAAAACAGGTGCTTGTTTGCTACCTGTCCCTCTTGGGCTGCCAGCTACAGGGTCATAGAATCATTAGGTTGGAAAAGACCTTTGAGATCATCTACTCCAACTGTACCTGTCTACAACTAAATCATGTCCCCAGGCACCTCATCTACGCACCTTCTAAACACCTCCAGAGGTGGTGACTCAACCACCTCCCTGGACAGCCTGTTTTGGTGGTTGATAACCCTTTCTGTGAAGAAATTTTTCCTAATATCCAGTCTAAATTTTTCCTGATGTAGTTTAAGGCAAATAAAATGCATGTATACCTGATGAAAGGCCAATATCCAAGCCCAGTTGCAGGTCTCCTTTTCCTTTGTCTGTAAGTTAAAGAAGTGGTGAGACTCAGGCAGGACCAGTTAAGCTTTGTGGTTGATCCCTTTGTGTCATTGTCAAAGACATGGAGAACTCTAGGCAGGAACTTGTGGGAGGGCAGCTGAGAGTGTGCCAGGGCAGGTGTAGCGAGAACTTACATAGGGGGGACAGGAATGTGGATAGCTGCCTACAGAGTTGTAGTATGTGTTTCCCTTAGTGGGAGGCAAGTGATGTAAATGGCATCACCATGTTCAGTTCCAAGGCTGCAGGCTACTGATTTTGATGATTTTGACATTTTTAGGAACCCTATTACTGCCTATACATAAACACTGGGTACAAAGGCAAAAGGAGGGGATGGGCCCTGGATTTCCCCTGTCCTCTGCAGTGATCGTTGAGACAAGTTGGTAGCTAGGCCTGATTTGCTTTCCATAGTAATTTCAGAAGGATGCAACATGCACAGGATAACTCATGGTTTACACCAGTGGAAAACAAAGGAGGATTAAGCCCTATGCCTTTTTAAGCCCTTATGCCTTTTTTTAAAGCCTTTATACCTTTTTAAGAACACATGTTCAGAATTTTTACACCACTTCTTGCCAAGACTGGTGAATTTGGGACGCAAATGAGCCCATTCATGATTTTTATAAAGTAGATGTAGCTATTAGTTTTCTGTATCTTAAATTGCTGCAGTGAGGCAATGGGCAGTGTTTTCCAGCAGTATTTCTGGCTTGAGGAGATCTCTGAGCCACCAGTGGTTAGAGACTGTAGGGATATTCTGAGGAAATGTAAAGGTTACCTTGTTCTTGTAATCTTTCCTAAATGCCTTTTGTTTCCTGGTGTTGAAAGTAGTTCACCTATCTGCTTCTTCTTGTGTGCTTATGTGAGCAGGGGTGAATTTACTTCATATAATGTTAGTCTCTGCTGCCTGGTAGAGAAAGGAAAATGGTCTTCTGTGCCACATCCTGAGACAGAGTGCAGCTGCTGAGTCTGAGTCTTCTGATGTCTGCATCCATCCCTTAGAGCATTAACAAGTATCTGAGCTGCTGCAAGCTAAATGTAATCAACTCTTTGCAGACAATTATCTTTTCTGCAGCTAAAATATGCTCATGCAGGTGGATAATCTAATGCAATTTGACTATATTTTCCAATTTAAAGGTAGCAGGTGTTTTGTCTAAGAGACATCTGCCTCTTCTACTGAGATTAAATAGTCTGGTGCAGCTGATAGAGAATAAAATTGGCAAACTCACAAAAATTAACATTTTTCTATGACAAACTTGAGCTTGAGGTTGGCCACCTGAAAAATGAGAAGCTCATTGTGACGTTTTCATTTATTTTGTTCTTCTGCTGTTCAGTCAGCTTCATTTCCTTAAAAATATTTTAAAAGTATGTATTGCTGAATATTTACTAACTCACAAAATTAAAATTATATACTCTATTTCCATGCTCCTTCTACTTCTGGTATGATATGTTGTTCATCTTGCAGATCTGCATCATCCTGACAACAACTGTGGGGTTCTAAAATCACTGTAGTTCTGAAATACACATAAGTTCCATTAAAAAAATTCATAAGACAGTATCTGTATTTCAAAGCTCAAACTGATGTTTAAGTTGACTTTCTCTATAGAGAAGTTTCAGTAACTGTATTCACGACTCCCTGTTTTCATGTTCAGAGGGTGACATATTATAGAGAAAATATGACAAAATAGAAAATGCACCTATTTAAAAATAATTCAAATTCACATTTCTTTGAAATATGTCATTACTTACATTAAAATACATAGATCTCAATTTGTGTTGTTTACCACTATTTCTGTCTTAGCCCTTTTAAAACTAAAACAATGATTAGAAAATATTAGTGTAAGCATTTACTTTGTATGAGCATAAATAGCTATCTGAGGCATAGAATAATAGGTCAAGGTCAGTCTTGCAAATAGAAGAATAAAGAACACCTGGCTATCATGATTGAGCCTAAATTGAGATTCTTCAGTCTGTAAACAGTTCAAGCAGTAAGAGGAGGTGAGAATCCAGTAACTTTCATTTTCTACAATAGTACTTACAAGTGTTTAGTGCTTTTGAAATGAATATAATTTATCTAAGTACCTTTTAAAATCTAGGACTCTCTAGGGATATCTAACTCTATGCTCTACCTAGGTATTTTACTACTCCTTGCAAGTAAAAGATAGCCTTAGAGTCTACTTTTGATTTAAAAAAATAAAAAATATTACTTTTCATAGGATGGAATTCAAGGGTTTTTTTGTGTATTTTTATTTTTGAACACATCAAGAACACTTTAGGTTTCAGGAATGATCTTGTCTGCATGTGGATATGGTACTTCTGCATGCAGCATATATTTGCATTTCTATGCATTTAAAGACATACAGTGAGAAATACATTGAAAATAATAAAGACAAGGAACACAAATGCTGTAAAACAGAATAAAATCTTAGGACATGATTTTTTTTCAGTATTCACCATTTATGAATGTAAGTATTACTTGCAGCTATTCAATCAATTTTTTCTTCCTTCACTTCTGTTTATTAAAGGGAACTTAAAAAACTTATCTGTATCTGTATCTGTAAAAGGCTTAAGCCTTGATATCAGGACATGTTGAGGGATCACAGTATTCATACGTGCAAGAGTACAGAAGAATTGGAGCACCATGAACAGCAGTGTGCAAACAGGGATGGGCTCATCAGAGGGGAGGGCTTGAACACTTTGTGAGGTCAGTTTGTGAGATCAGTTTGCGAAGGCAAGGTGCGCAGGGAGGGTGTGGTTCTGGTCCTCAAGAGGTAAGCTCAGTTGGTGAAAGGGAGCCCAGCCATAGCGTTCACCTGGTGAAAGGCTGCATCCTCTGCTCCTGCCAGACGGGACACGTCAGTCCAGACTGAGCTCCAAGGAAAGCACACAGCCTTCCAGGTCTCAAGCTGCAGGGAGTGCCACCAACTTGCTCTGGANAAAAACTTATCTGTATCTGTATCTGTAAAAGGCTTAAGCCTTGATATCAGGACATGTTGAGGGATCACAGTATTCATACGTGCAAGAGTACAGAAGAATTGGAGCACCATGAACAGCAGTGTGCAAACAGGGAATGGCTGCATAAGGTGTGAGTAGGTGAACTACCTCCTCACCCTGGTGGCAGACCTGAAAGAGGAAGTAGAGAGGCTAAGGATCATCAGGGAGTGTGAGCTAGAGACAGACTGGTGAGATCATGCCCTGAGCTCCAAAGCGCAAGAGAAGATACAGAAACAGGTAAAAGCCCAGGATCAAAAGGATCTGGCATCTTCCCCCAACAAGATTGTAGGTGAGGGCTCAAAAGGAGGTAGTGAGTGGAAGTGTGTCCACCAATAGGGAAAAAAATCAACCTCCTCCTTGTCCACACCCCCTCAGGTGTCACTCTGCAACAGATTTGAGATTCTCGATGTGGAGGACGGACCAGAGGAAAACAAGGAGCAAGAGGCATCCACACCAGAAAATGGTCAGAGACCAAAATGGCACAAGCACTCCATTGCCACAAGGACTGATAGAAGAGTCATAGTTGTAGGAGACTTGCTATTGAAGGAAACAGAGGGTCTGATATTTCAAGCAGACTTCACTCACAGGGAAGTCTGCTGCCTCCCAGGAGTCCTGGGTAAGGAATACGGCCAGGAATCTTCCAACTTGGTGAGATCTATAGACTATTACCCATTACTACTTCTCCATGTGTGAGGGGATGATGAAGCAGGATGAACTCAAGGGGGGATTAAAAGAGATTTTAGGGCCTTGGGACAGACATTGAGGGAATCTGGGGCCCAGGTGATTTTTTCTTCCCTCCTTCCAGTCATGGGTGGTGACATAGCACAGCTCAGAAGGATCCAGTAAATTAATACATGTCTCCATGGCTGGTGGCACTGCAATAACTTAGGGTTTTTTGATAATGGAATGGCCTACATGGCACTGGGACTACAGGCTTCAGATGGTAGCCATTTTTCTCAGAGTGGGAGGAGGATCTTTACCCAGGAGCTTTGCAGGGCTTGTAGATAGGGCTTTAAACTAGATATCAAGGGGGAAGGGGCTAATGTCAGGCTAGCCTGGTACAAGAGGTGGGAGGATGGGTGTCAGGGGTCAGGTGTTAGGGAGGATACTTCTCTAAAACACCTTGTAGATAATAAAGGGTCTACTGGGAAGGTGATGCAACTGGTAGCTCAGCTGAAGTGCCTTTACACTAAGACAAGAAGCTTGGGTAACAAGCAGGAGGGCCTACTAGAAAGCTATGATGTAGTTGCCATCACGGAAACATGGTGGGATGAATCCCATGACTAGAGTGTGGTTATTGATGGCTACAGGNAAGCAGGATGAACTCAAGGGGGGATTAAAAGAGATTTTAGGGCCTTGGGACAGACATTGAGGGAATCTGGGGCCCAGGTGATTTTTTCTTCCCTCCTTCCAGTCATGGGTGGTGACATAGCACAGCTCAGAAGGATCCAGTAAATTAATACATGTCTCCATGGCTGGTGGCACTGCAATAACTTAGGGTTTTTTGATAATGGAATGGCCTACATGGCACTGGGACTACAGGCTTCAGATGGTAGCCATTTTTCTCAGAGTGGGAGGAGGATCTTTACCCAGGAGCTTTGCAGGGCTTGTAGATAGGGCTTTAAACTAGATATCAAGGGGGAAGGGGCTAATGTCAGGCTAGCCTGGTACAAGAGGTGGGAGGATGGGTGTCAGGGGTCAGGTGTTAGGGAGGATACTTCTCTAAAACACCTTGTAGATAATAAAGGGTCTACTGGGAAGGTGATGCAACTGGTAGCTCAGCTGAAGTGCCTTTACACTAAGACAAGAAGCTTGGGTAACAAGCAGGAGGGCCTACTAGAAAGCTATGATGTAGTTGCCATCACGGAAACATGGTGGGATGAATCCCATGACTAGAGTGTGGTTATTGATGGCTACAGGCTGTTCAGAAGGGACAGACTGGAAAGGAGGGGTGGAGGTTTTGCCCTCTGTCTCAGGAAAGGGATAGAATGTGAAGAACTGTCGTTGAAGAGTAGCCATGAACAGGTTGAGAGCTTGTGGGTTAAAATTAAAGACAGAAGAACCAACAGGACCTTGTGGTTGGTGTATACTACAGGCCACCTGATCAAGTAGAACCAATTGATAATGTCTTCCTGCAGCTACAGAAGGCTTCACACTTGCAAGCGCTCATCCTACTTGGGGACTTCAACCGCGCCGACATAGGATGGAAAAGTAGCATGGCAAGCTGTAGGCAATCCAGGAGACTCCTGGAGTGCATTCAGGATAACTTCTTAGTCCAGCTGATGGAGACCTCAGCCCAAGGAGATGCAATACTGGGC
>WAAB01017510.1:0-16704 GCA_013389865.1 Piaya cayana
TCTGTGATTCTGTGATTTGGAGGAAGAGATAAAAACTGTGAAAGTATGAGATGAATGACTGTCTAGAAGGGAAGAGAAAGCAAGTCAAGGCAGGGCTTTGATTTAAAGATAAAGGAAGCTTCAGAATGGTAAAGAAAGAACATGGTGAACTGAGTTTGAGCTTATAGTTCTATCCTATAAAACTATTTATTCCACATATCCATATATTTCTTGCATTTGCTAAAGCAAAAAGTGACTAAAGCAATCAATTCCAGCAATGCTGTCTTGCTCCAACTATCACCTGGTCCCAGAAGAAGAAAGTCATAAACCCAAAGTAAGACTACAGCAGGTATTGTTTGGGAAAATGGTGACTCTAAGTTCTGGGATTGTGTGAGATCCTGGTATCAGTGGAATCATGCACCAATGCAAGACCAAGATGCATTTGTAAGAATAAGGAAATGTGGCCATGTACCTGGTACTAGAGATGATGCAGGAGCACACTGAGATTTAAATATGCAGAATCACACAAACCCTGTTAGAATACAAAGAAGACTAAGGAATGTCAAACAGGATGGACGTAGTTGTAAATATAATGGCATTATAATAGAGCATCTAAACTTCATGATGGGATTTCATGGGAATGTGTATCATCCATGGGCTACCTCCCTTAGCAGCAGGGGCATTGTGATTGCATAGCAACTTTATTAAGTTTGAAATAAGCCAGAAGACTCTTTAGGGGTCTTTTACAGCATAACATCTTAATGAAGGGTTTGAGAGTCATAAATGTCACCACTCACCAAAGAGCTGTTCAGCTGATGTTTTGAAGTTAAACCCCGCTCTTTAACCCTGGAATCAATGGGACTTTATAATTGTTTTCTATAGAGGCAGGATCAAACTCAGAGGCAGGATGAAGCACCTAACTGGAAGAACTTCAGCACTATTTTCCTGTGTCTCTATCAGGTCTGAATTTAGTTCTAGCAATATAAAATAGGCTTCTCCTATTTGTCCCTTGTCTCTCTGACAAACAGCCTTATAAAGTAAACATTCACAAAGACGAAAGAACAGATTGTACGTGGCTATAACAACAACATGTTTTTGGTTTCACTGCCCCATAATATATGAAAATAAGAGTACAAAATAACTGCAAACAAGCCAAGGGGCTGAGCAGAAACTAGCCTACTTGTGCGTCATTTCTATTGCAAAATGAAGCAATGGGACCTGGGCTTGTATAGCAAATAGCTCTAAATGTCTTCCTTCCCTGTGGACATGGGAGTAAAATTTAGCCAGGGGATATTGTCTGTATGTGATACCATCTTGAAACAACAGCTCCAGAAGTGGAGACAGGTAATATTCTCCATTAATTATATCCTACATCTGTAAAGTGTATACATAGTACTGTGGATAAATGGAGCAGCCTTTGGCAGGCTGGTTTCTGAATATTGGCTGCCAAGTTTCTCATTTACAGTTTTCTCATTGTTTTGTACAGTGGAAGCAGATTGGTCTCTAACAGTAGACATGGACAAGTAGGATTTTAATGAGGTATGAGTATGAAACAAATCAAGGAGGCTTGATATCCCAGTACAGTTTGCTGTCACTCACCTCTGTGGAAGTCAGTTGTGGAAAAACTGGTGTCTGAATGCATAACATAGACTCAGTGTGCCAACACTATTGTAGGCATCTTTTTTCTTTTTTTGTTATTTATTCTAGGTATGGAGAGCATTTTTATTTTTTTTTGTGAATAAAATATGTGCTTCCAGGATGGAGTTGCAATACCAGGTGTTGTGGTTTCATTTGGCGATTTGTGATTTGGTTTTGGTATCTGCTGAGCCCTTGTTTTAAGACTGGCAATTGCCTGCAGAAGGACAAAAGGTTAGGGAAATCTGCTCAAGAGACAAAGAACTCACTTGAGCCACAGGAGAGCCTCAGAACACAGAGAGGTTTAGAGGTTTTTTTCTGGCAAATAGAATAAAATAGAACCCTAAGCACAGTGCACAGCGCTATGTCTTCCTATTGATCCCAGCAGTTGCTGTTATTCACCAGGGAGCTACAAGCCACTAGTGCTGTTTCAGAGTCTCCCAAACTGTGCAAAGTGTGTACATTCTCACACAGCCACACTGACTAGAGAGGAGGCTCTAAGTTACACTGCTCAGCTCTGTGCCAAGCGCTCCTACCCTGACCTCACACTCTCCACACTGAAGCCCAAGGATGAGACAAGGATAGACTTCAACCCATTTAGTCTGCGGCATTTTTTGAGACGTTTGTTTGTCCTCAATACAGAAGTCACAAATTTTCTTGTCATTGTAGCTGGCACTTGCTATATTGTCAGCTTGAATGTTACCGAGGGGTTTTTGAACTGGGGATATAACTGGGCTTTTAACAGTCTGTGGCATAAGGGAATATGCATTAAGCCATTGAGAATATTTCATCACAAAGAAGCTTTTGAAAGAATGCGTCATATACACCTGCTGAGAAGCATCTCAAATAATTGAGTTGGTGATAGCAGAACGAGTAAAATGTTAGTGAGAGAGAGACACCACATCCAGCAGACCGAGAACTAGAATTATATTTAATTAATGCTCATAGATGCTTTCTTAGGACAAGATGTTATGCTTTTCTGTTCTTCATCTTTTGACAGGGCGCGCAGGGGGAGTAAAAATAAACAGTCAAATGGTCTGTCGTTTTTATCATGTTTTCTCTTTTTAATGTCTCAGAGAACTGGTGGTTTGAAGGTCACTTTTTTTACTAATGGTTCTCTGTCACCAGTAATACCAATTTTGTGCTAAAATGAATCTAAATATGCTTATTTTAGCACCCCTTCTAGATCCCATACAATCACCCCTTGCCTAACAGTGTTTAAATAATAAGAAGATATATTAAATTAATGTAAAATTAAAATTTTCTTAGAGTATGTATTTTAGAACCCTAATGTTTAACAACAATCCACACTATTCAAATAGGGGAGAAAAAGCAGGTTTTTCAGATGGTTTTGCAATAGAGTCAGAATGGGTAACATCTGATGAGATTCCACAATCACTTTTCTCCCACACAGATTGATGGAAACCCTCACAGCCAAACACAATTGCATACATCTCTTTTTCAATCTGTATGTAGGCTATTACTGTGGAGGTGGAAGAGCTGCATACATAAACCACTGACTGCCCTACCTGCAATAACAGAGCAACAAGTCATTGCTTGGATGCATCCATTTGAATTTTTATTAGTTACTTCATTTTGATGAAGTTTTATTCCTGCTGGCAAGGAAAGGAACAACTCTATATAGCAGACAACTCCCTTCAGGACAACTCTCCACAGAACAGTGCTCAACTGGACAGTTCTACATGGCTGACTCTGCTGGGAGAACTCTACAAGGGGAGGGCGAGGATTAGCNGAAAGGACAGGATGAAAATACTCTGATGATGTGCTTGTTCCTTTCATAGCCGTCTGGAGCACGGTGCAGATTTACATCAAGTTGTATCCTGGCAACTTGAAGTTCTCAAGTTTTCAATACAGGAATGGCAATTTTATACAATCTGAAAACTGGGTCCATATGTGTTGTGTATGTATCCTTATGAACACACTTAACATGATGATTAGCAGTTCTGATAATTATCAAAAAAATCTCTGGTTGACATCTGTGCTAGGTTTGAGAGCTGTGACTGCTTATGCACTTTTGCAAGCATTATTTTGACAGCTACAGTGGAATTTGCTTTGGATTTTGCACTAGACTGTGTCCTACCAAAAATTGCTACCAAAACTAATATTACCTTACTTACTAGGTGATGGGAGTTCTGGTGTGGTCATTACTTTCCTAATCTCCTTCTTCACTAAGGCAACTTCTCTGGGTTTGTTGCTACCTATGCATTCTTTTGCATTGTTCTTATTTTGCAGAGTCATTTTTCTTTTACCCTGGCAGCACAACTTCTCGTGATGGCAGCCAGCTGTGTTTGTGGATTCTCATCCATTTGCTGCATGTTCTCCCTCCATTTATAGGTATATAAACTCCATATAATATGTATATGCTGACAGCTATGTTTTGATTGGAAATGGATTTTAGCAGTATTTGCATCATCTCAATAGTTTTAGCAACTTTTTTTTTTGCTTAGTTTCAGTCATCCTGAATTCATCCTTGTTGAATTTGTCTCAAAGATTGCCTAGTATTGGATTAATTTCATCCCTATCAATAAACACACAATCCTTCATTAACAAACCTTCATAAGCTATTCTGTGGGTTCACTTTGGATCGTGTACCAAGTCATTAAATTCATAGCTTGCCAATAATGGATTAGCTTTTTGGAGAGAACATTTTATGTTTTCATCTAACATCTGGCTGAGCAGCATCCATGTTGCTCCCTCTCCTTCCTGCTCAGGTTAACACATAAATACGCAATTCCATCTCAGTTGTGGGTTTCTGTGAGATTCAAGCCAAGATTTGTCTGTTACTTAAAATCCTACTCCTTGTCCAAAAAGCTGGCTTTCTGTCCTACAGTAGGCATGATCTCCAAAGCACTCCATCCTCTCAAGTACTGCCTTGTCCTTTGGCTCCTGTTGAATCCTATTACAGGTGGCACTGGACTGAGATGTGGGAATTCTTACTCTGCAAAGTGGGATTATGGCAGCATGAAGTGCTCTGAAATGTCTTGTTAGAAAGTGCCTATATGCGATTGGTTTTAGAACTATTTTGCTATTTGCATTATTATATGCAGATGTAGTAAAAAAGGGCAGTGAAATTGAAACAGAGCAGTGATAATTATAATCTAATGAGATGTGCAGGTTTTGGCTGGAGTCGAGTGAATTTTCTTCACAGTAGCTAGTATGGGGTTATGTTTTGAATTTGTGCTGGCAAGTGTGTTGATAACACAGGGATCTTTTAGTTATTGCTGAGCAATGCTTGCACAGATGCTTCTTAAACCATCCCACCAGCAAGTAGGCTGCGGGCACACAAGAGGTTAGGAAGGGACATAGCTGGGACAGCTGACCCCAGCTGACCAACAGGATATCCCACACAATATGATGTCAGCATATAAAGCTTGGTGAAGAAGAAGGAAGGGGCAGAGATGTTCAGAGTTGCAGTGTTTTTCTTCTCAAGTGCTTGTTACATGTGATGGAGCCCTGCCTTCCAGAACATGGCTGAACACCTGCCTGACATTGGGAGGTAGTGAATGAATTCCTTGTTTTGCTTTGCTTGTACGTGTGGCTTTTTCTTTATCTATTAATATGTCTTTATCTCAGACCACAAGTTGTCTCACTTTTTCTGCTCCAGTTCTCTCCCCGTCCCACTGGGTGGGGAAGGGTGAGTAAGCAGCTGTGTACTGTTTAGCTGATGGCTAAGGACTAAACTTCAGCACAAGAGATGCTATTTTAAAGTTCTTTCCCAACTGAACAGGTCATTCTTGTGACAAAATAATGTCTCAGCATTATTAATTAATTTTGCTTCTGGGTATATCCTGTAGGCAGTAGCTACACCTTTATAAAAAAGATCCATTGAGAATAACAGCATTTTCCTGCTGATCTGCTCAGCTTCATAGCATAACAATTGAAAATAAGCATTTTAAGAAGAACTGAACAGACCTTGTGAAGTGATTTACACTAGTGTCAGGGAATGACTCCAAATAATGTCACAAACTGAGCATATGTTAACTGTTCAACTCTTACTGTAAGATATCAGATGTAAACTAAAAAAAGAACCCAAAAAAGTGGGTTTATTCTAGCCAGTAATTATAAGTTAAGCAGTGTATTAGAACATTAGCATGACATGATAATCAACATAACAGCAACGCAAATTATAATGTGTTGCTAATTACTAACTTTGGATAACATTTTGAAAGGGGCTTTTATGCTTTAGGAACTAAAGCCAAGATAATGTGGGCATTGGTTGGACTTGATGATCATAGAATGGTTTGGGTTGGAAAGGACTTCAAAGATCATCCAGTTCCAAACCCCTGTCATGTGCAGGGACACCTCGCACCAAACCGGGCTGCTCAAGGCCTCATCCAGTCTGGCCTTGAACACTTCCAGGGATGGGCATCCACAACTTCCCTGGGCAACATTTTCCAGTGTCTTGCCACTGTTGTTGGGAAGAATTCCTTCCCTAATATATAATCTAAATTTTCCCTCTTCATATTTAAAGCCATTCCTCCTTGTCCTGTCACTACAAGTCTTTGTAAACAGTCCCTCCCCAGTTTTACCGTAGACTCCTTCAGGTACTGGAAGGTTGCTATAAGGTCTCCCCAGAGCCTTCCCTTCTCCAGGCTGAACAACCCAACTCTCTCAGTCTGTCCTTGTAGCAGAGGTGCTCCATCAATTTGATCATCTTTGTGGCCCTGCTCTGGATCCATTCCAACTGTTCCACATCCTCCTTATGTTGGGGATTCCAGAACTGGACACAGTACTCCAGGTGGAGTCTCACGAGAGCAGAGTAGGGTGGAGAATCATCTCCTTCAACCTGCTGGCCATGCTTCTTTTGATCCAGCCTTAGCTATTCTATGATTCTACATCTCACTGAAAGCTGTTAAAGAAATGTTGAAAATGCTATTCCACACTTCCTTTGTCTTAAATGAACCCTTGACCCTTACCTTAACATTACCCTTAACATTTAGCGTTAACTAATGTTGTAGTTTTAAGTGAGATTATTAGTTGGTTTCTCCTGGGCTTTTGAATGTGTATGAGTTCTTCTTACAGCCTGCAAAATCCTATGGAAGTTCCTAGGGATGGCACTGTCCTGTGGCATGGTCTTTCCAACTCCATATACCCTAGGAAGTCTGACACATTTAAACCACTGGGTACAGTTTCACCACTAGATGGGAGCATTGGTTATTTAGCCTTTGCTTTGAAGTTGTGTTCTTCCATCCTTGAAAAATCATATTCCCTCTTGGCTCTTCTTACAAACTTGCATGAGGTCTGAACTTGCCCCCAGCACTGCATAGCACACTGAAGAAACACTTGCTAACACTGGTCCCTAGAGGACATCCCTCTTGGCAGATGCCCTGAATGAGCAGCATTCAAAGTGGTAGCTGCTGTTTAGGATGGAAGCATTCAGTTACTCACTGAGTACTGAGGGAAGTGCTGGGAACTGCAAGAACTTCTCAGCAAGCTTGGTATGTGGTTTATTGTTTTATTGGGAAATAGAGCATCCGTAGTTTACCAGTTGTCCTAAAATCACTCTGATTACCAGAGAAAAGTGAAGGTGAAAGGAATGATGGACTTGACTTTTTTAGTCCAAAAAACAATGGTGGAGTTTCTATATTTCCAGACAGATGCAGAGAAATAAAAGGAAATCATACAGGCTAGCCCAGCTCCAGGACATCCTTTCTGGTCCCTACAGCTGGCAGGATGCTTCTGCAGCTCTCTTAGGTGAGATCAAATGCCTGAACAAGACTCTGGTCCAGTGCGTGTCTCCAATCAAAAGGATCTCCACCTAGGGACGTATATATCCTATACTTGTGACCCCAGGGAATCTGTTAACTTAAAATATCCTGTTCCTCTTCCAACACATGTTTGCAATGCTTGAAATTGATAAAGACAGTCTTTACCACCTTTTCCATAGAGCCATTGCCTGCCCTCACCTTGATGCTGTTTGAATAGGAAGATAGCAGACAGTAAACCAAACTAAGGGCTGTACCTGTGCTCAGTTTAAATATAGAGAAGGCGTTCACCCAGTATAAGGGAAACTCTTCCTACAGAAGCAGGATGGAGTACAGACGTCAATACAAACCTCTTTCTTTGAGTTGAATACTACAGTATTTTCACATGTGTGTAACTGACAATCACACTTCACAGAAATTTATCCAGGAGAAAAAAATGTACATGGGCCATTACTAACTCAGGACTAAGACTTGGTATAGATGCAGCCAAATTGCTTCATTTGTGTGCCTCCTGCTCTGGGCTGTGAGGGATGTGAGGAAAAAGAATATGTGTCAGACAATGCATCATCTCCCTCCCAGGGAGCCATTCTTCTCTGAGAAGAAAATCTGGGAAAGGCATGTGGCCAAGATCTTCCCAGGAAAGCACATATTCAATTCATTACTTACTTGAGAGACAGCCCAGAGATTTCACAAAATGGAAGAAGACCCCAAATGAAGGAAGCACAAAGGTTCAGGATTAGTCTCTGAACCTGTTTGCCAAGTAGGGGTGAGCAGTGGAGGAGATGAAGCAGCTAGAGAGCTGTTGTGTGGAAGTGGACTGCAGGTAGAAGAACACAAGATAATGAAGTGCCCCAGTGCAGGCACTGACTGTCAGCATTGAACTTTGGCAGTAATGGTGTGTCAACCAGGAAATAGGTGGTGGCACTGGACTCTTGGGTTGATGTGAGCATGAGCCATGGGCTGCACTGAGAAGGCATGACATATGCTTGCATCAGGGGAATTTCACTTTCCTCAAGCACCCTGCACTTCCAGCCTCACAAGAAGAAAACAGTCAGCCTCTGCAGCTAGGAAGATCAACTTGAAAGGAGGAAGGCTGCTACACCTTTAAAACCTGAAAGCAGAAGGCAAATAGGAAACACAAAACTTAGAAAAATCTGAGTACAATCACAATGGTGATTTTCTCTGGGCATGATGTTTTCTCTTGCCTAAACTTGACAAGTCCCTTCCTAGTGGGATGTACCAGGGGTCTGATCTAGAAATTTCTCGTTATCTTTGACTGTAATGATGTGAGTCTCCTATCTGTGTCCTGACACCCTGCTTCACCAAAGCATGACACAGAACCATGTTCCTCATCAGCAACCAGCAGCAGATATGAAGACACACTCTGAAGTCTAGGATGCATGAGGAGTTGTATTTCCTTCTCATTAGCTCTCACTGATGCCTTCCAGGTCATGTTACATGTAGAACAGACTTAGTAGGACTTAGGAACCCATAGCCCTGTTTGGGAATTCAGGGGTCCACATTACACAAAGAGTAAGATAGCATCACTCTTCATTGCTTTTTGCTTAACGAAAGCGTGACAAACTACTGAGCCCAAAAGCATATCGATTTGCTGTGATGTCCAGATACTATGTTGAAACCAACCAGTTTTTCTCAAAATCATTCAACTTGTCTGCAGCCTCAGAGGAGATTACAGTTTATTGACCAAGTGAGTAGCTAAGTGTCTGGGTATCACATTCTGTCAGAGTTATGTAGGTTCAGTTAAAAGTAAAATCTGTCTTCAGGTTAGTTCCTTCACAAGACTTTCTTATGTGGCTAACACTAAGATCAGATTTCATTGGCAAATCAAGTAGAAAGCAAAGTGAGCGCAAGGAACTCATTTAAAATCATAGCTGAAATAATACCCAACATATGAGTGAAAAGATTACTGACAAATTTAATTGCTTTTTTAATGTAATAAAATAGTTCCAAATTTGTACCAGTGTGAAAGTCTTTAGGACATTAAAATTAATCTTCTTTTGATTTAGTCTAGAAATTAGCTGCATGAGAAACTCAGGCAGGTACACCACCTAGAAGAAAATCAGAACAATCAGAGATGTGAGATCTGGCAAATCTCTCAGAGGCAATTATGTTTCTCACTAATCGCCCTGATGCATGCATGCATGCATATAAGGCTCTGAAAATCTGGTTTCATTCTTTTTTTTCCTAAATTAGGAATTTATTTCTCCAGATTTCCCTTCCCCTCCTCTCCCTTCCCTTCCCAGGACTTTCATCAGTTCCTACAAGGTGAACAGCAGCTTGAGCAGCTATGTTTAGAACTCTGAAAATGTTTGGGCATGCAGAATTTGGGACTATAAATCTTTAGTACTAGGACTTGCTTTCGACATCTGAATGGAACTTCATGAATATCCCAACTAAGTGACAAGTTATTATAAGACATGGAGGACCAAATTCCACCTGATTCAGAAATACTTAAGTCCAGTGAAATTAATCAGGTAGCATAGTTAATACAGCTGATTCTTCTTAAGTAAGGGCCCTATTTCAATCCTGTTTATCCAAAAACTCCCTAAACCGCATTGGTTTGTTTTCAGAGCATTTTAATCTCTACCTTCTTAAAATGCAGGTCATGGGATTGATAAATAAGCTTGGCTCAGGAGGAAAAATATCACTTTTTCAAAGATGTATATCAGCATTAAGTATGGAATTTAAAAGCCCATAGAAATGTTGGCTTGACAGAGGAAGATAGAGCATGCACTCTCTTCCTCTCAGGCTAGGTAACTTCATTAGTGTTCAACTTTGAGTGTGCAGATTGCCTCTTTCACCACTCACACTGTCATTCTTTAAAAGGGCACAGTGTTCCTTTAGAAGCGAAGGTGTAGGTATGGCATTCAGTGCTCCTGGCCAGTAAAGGCTCCATAGGAGCTGTTAAAGAAACAACTGTTCTATCTTTCTAACATACACTGAACTACTGCTGACTGTTCTGCCTAGCTGGTATCCATAGTTCAATGGCTTGGCAATATTTCCAGAAAAGTATCTTGGTCCAGTGTTGGAAAATTATACTGTCTGACACTTAAAAAGTTCACAGGAGACGGTCAGCTTTGCCAAATCTCCTGTTTCACACTGAAATAGCTGAAATCATCTATAGAATTTTGTTGCTTCAAAATTAAGTTTTCCTTTCATATGCAGGATGGGATTCATCCTCCTATATAGTTCCCAACTGAAACCTGAACTGCTGGGACTGGCATTAATCCCAGTAGCAGAAATTTGCATGGGTATAGGAGCTGGTTGGTATATGACAAACGGGTCTGGAAGGTTTTATCTCATGGCCACTCACACCTGGATCCATTAGAGGGTAGTGGGCCTCTGCTGCTGTGAAGACATGAAAAAGTGTCTTCTATGAGGCAGCAAAGGGAGGAAATATAACACATCAAGGCAGAAGCTGAAGCCTCAGGGAAAAGGAGATGAGGAATATTTTTCGCTATGACCTTATTAATCTTGTCCATTCCCGATTAGTACTGGAGGATTTGTCCAGTCTATTTTAAAACAAAGAGGACTTTCATCAGTTCCTAGAATTCAGTGATTGCTTGGTTACAACTGATGTTACAAAAAACTTCTAAGGTTTTTGTATACATTTTCTTTGATCAATGACTTTCTTTTGTTGCTTGTTGTTCCTTAAATAATTTTAAACAAGGTTTCTCAGGTTCCTTGCACCTGACAGTGTTTGTATGCAGTTACCCAATTCCCCCTTAGCTAGTTAGTGGTACTGAGCTAAGCATATTTCTTTCTTTTAATCTTCTCTAAAAATGAATCCCTCCAGTCCTTTAATCATTTTTTGTTGCCTTTTTCTGAATTTCCTGCAGTTTCTTGGGGTCTTTATGGCAGACACATGCTTAGACCGGGGAGCAGCCATTTACCTTCCCTGTTTGCTCCTGTCTTGTCTCTGGGTTCTCTCCTCTCTAGCCAGAGAATCAGTGGTAAAATCCTCAAGCAGCCTTCAGAAAGTGAGGCAGTAGACTAAAATCGGCTCTATCAGCTCTAATGATGGTGCTGGAGCTGAGTCCTTTGTATGTTGCTTGGCTGAGTCTGAAGTATACAGATGCTGCCAGCCCAAAGAAAGCTGCTGCTCTCCTGAATCTGCACATGTCACTGAGATATGTTCCCAAAGATTTGCATCTTTGTATGAGATATAAATCAGAGTGTTTTGTAATTGAAAGCACATGCATGCGGAGCAGACTGATAGAGGGAGTGATTGCATGCCAAAATGTAGTTTTATGCAGAAAAAGAATTAAAGAAAATGGCATGTTCTCAGCCAGAGTGTAATCCTGCTTAATATAGGAGCACAGACTGGGACTTAAGGGACATAAAGATTGCTTTGCAGCTTTCACTTTCTGAGGAAGGTTATATAGAAATTCAAATCCCAGCATGAATCTTAACACACAGCTTCCAACAGCTGTTGGGTATCACATAAGGAATTGGCAAGTCTGTGGCAGCAGCTGCATCTTGCCACATCCCTGGCAGTACCACAAAGCTGTAAAAGATAGAGGCAATGCAGGTACTTTTGTGATGCATTGTCCACATGGGCTGTATTGAAACAGAGCAGCTGTGGTGACAGAAGATATTCAGGATCCCACCATGTTACTTTCCCCAACAGAGTTAAAAGAAAAACATAAATGGATTTTTTTTTTAGTCTATAAAACATTTACCATTCTATGGTTCTATATATACTAAATAAAAATACAGAGGTTTGATCTTCAGAAGAGAAAATATGTTTTGAAGTTAAAGACACCCTATTTCATGGTTGGTCACATGATTTCAGAAGCAGATCTATGAATTACACATGCAGTCTTGCTTTCTATTCCACCAAAATTGTTTAAGGTGATTTATTTGCATTTGTGCCTAAAACAAGAGGATGAACACCCTAATCTGAAGAAATTGATGCCCATTCTGATGTGTCTGAAAAAATCTGTTTTTTCCATCCCTGTTCATGAGGAAAGGTTGTATTCACAATGCAACAGTCCTCCAGGTAGGCCTTTATTCGAAGTTGGATCAAAGAGTAAAAATTAATGGTAGCTGTTCCATGACATTAATTTCTGACATAGTTTGGGGTATTTGATCACTACTATTGCTTTGGGTTTTTTTATTTTTCACATTAATAGTTAGCCTTGTCTTTCAAATAGTGAAATGTTTGAAGCCATTAAGCCTGGACATGGGCTCTGTACAGCTTTCAGTGGTCAGTCAGAGCAAGAAGGGAATATTTTTTTTCCCCTGTTTTGAGAGCAAAAACTACTGAGTGTGCAAGATTCAAGATCAGGTAGCAAGCATTTCCACAGACCTAGTCTGTACTTGCAGCAAATTCAGTGGCATCATGTACATATTTATATACTCCATAAAGAATTGGATCTAAGGGAGAGTAGAGTACAGTCTCTTGGGACTGGGTTCTCTCTACTCAAATCATCCATGGTTTCTGATATTTCCAGTGATACCTTCATGTAATAATGTTTCTATGAAACAATTCTTAATGAATATGTATTTACAGGTACATTTTCATACAGGAGCTGAATATGCATTTCAATGAAGCAAAAGTTGTACAACCAAATGACATTAAGCAAATCAAGACAGACCATCTCCTTTCACTCTGGGCAGTCTGTGCCTAGATTTCCAGGACATCATGCATAGTACCACAGATTCCAACTTGATCTTTGGACAATACTACAGTTACAGCCCCCTTTTTCTTCCCCTCAAATTATGAAAACTTTATGGCTCATTTAAACACTGCAGAGCCTGCAAGTTAGTTGATTATTGCTAGAAATAAGTCTCTAACACTTTGGCGAAAAATCTGTGAGGGTGCACTTGAAAAACTTGAGAAAAAGATGTTCTTGTCTATATAACCAAACTTCACAGTTCTGGAGTCTGCTTTCTTTTCTCAGATGTCTTAATTCTGTGCCCACACCAAGCAGTTTGATTTGGCTCTCAGATATGTTGATTTCTGAGTTCTTGCAGTAATGTTGCACCTCTTCGGCATCCACAAGACTATGGTAAGCCTAGAAAATTAATGCTATCTCTGCTGAGAGTCAAGAAAAATCTTGCTATTGCTATTGTACTCAGTTTGATTTGAACTTGTTCTGACCTTCTTCTCAAACTCTCTGCACTCAGTGGAGTCTGGAAAGTGATTCAGCTGACCAGATAGGTGGTGTTTATTTCAAGACAAGATGAACCCCCGTACTTTGTCACTGTAGTGAGTATAAAGGCAGGGAGTTTACAGATACAGCTTACATGTAAATGCCTACATGTACATATCAGAATTTGGGTGACCAAAACTTGGAGGTGAAGGTCCCCCTAAGAAAATCCCCATTGGCAAAAAGTTTTAGAAGTGAGCAGTTTTTAAATGCTGGTTTGAACAGATAGGCCAAGAAGAAAAGTAGTTATTCACAGATTTAAAAGTGGACAGGATGATGAAAGTGAGGGTGTCCTGTCAAAGCCGAGAGTCTTCTATGAGAAGTAACACTGAAAGGAAGGGAGGTGTTGCAGTGGTTTTTCCATGCATATTTGAACTATAGGATTGAAATTAATGTGACCTCAGGGTGTCTCAGGGACACCCCTCTTCAAGCATGTCCACAGAAGGCCAGTGGGAGTGCTCAGGACCCAAACCTTTGAAGTCAAGCTCTGAGAAAGTAAAGGAGATATCAGTGTGGCTTAGGCCAGTGAAGTACACACAGCATTGACCTGTCCTGAGCCAAGCCTTTGGGCATCGCACACACATTTAAAAGGAATGTGAAAATAAATCAAGCAAAAAGAATCCTGAAAGCAGAAAAAGCCATGAGGAAGGCATCATTCTCCCTGATAAAAGTTCTCTTTCTTGTGTAATTAATTTTGCTCAATTTAAAGTAAATCCTCTCCTGTCTGTTCTATTTATGCTGAGGCACTGTGCACTTGGGAAGGATCTAGCTGAGGCAGTGTCCTTCAGAATGTGAGCAGAAAAACATCCAGTGGCAATAAGGCAGCAGGAAACTGTGGGCAATGGTCTTCAGAGTGTGGTGGCAGCTGAGTTCTGTTGGAAGGCTGGAAAATTCAAGCCATGCTTTCAGAACGAGTTTATTTCCAGGCAGAACCCAATGGCCTTTTTCAGAAATGCAACTTCAGCAGTGTTCATCACAGTAATCAAGCTGGTTAAAAATAAACTGTTCTTACATCATCAGCTACTCCTTTAGTTTGGTACTCGGAAAGAAAGTAGGTGTATTTCTGAAGTTTTGGATCCAAAGAAGTCCTTGCATGTGGACAGACATAGTTTATGACCCTTTGGTTTTCCAACCTGTCTCTCCCACTGCACTCCAGGTTGTAGTGAAGGACCTGAGAAAGCTGGAATTGCTTTGGATGGAAACAACTAGGGTGGGAAAAATGCATCTATGGACTTGTTTACACTAGCAGGTCTTGCAGTTTCAGCTGCACGGGTAAAGAAGCTATTCTTGCTTTCCTGGGTCCCAGTGCAATTATGTGAGTTTAATGTGCTTCTAGTATTAAAGCGTATTCTGCTTCAGGCTACAAAATTAGTTCCTCCAGCCCAAATAGTATTTTCATGCCACCTAAACTGTGGCTTCCTGAAACAGATGTAAAACATCCAGATAAAACAAGAATTGTATCATTGTGTGCCACTGAAAATAGCTATAGTAGGATAAAGCTTCTATAGCACAGGCCATGCCTAAGTGACAGGCAAACACATGCTATCTAAGTGGAAGTGACACAGCAGAGACACTTGTGTAACATGCAAGTTCTAGTCAAGGTACATAAAAGTATCTCTGCCCCACATTCCTTCTGTATTTAGCAATGAGAAATTTCTTTCCGTATCATGTGCATCAGTAGGAGAATGAAATGACTGTATAATATACGCTGAAACTTATGGGAAATAAGGCTGAATGTAGGATTAAAAGCTAAGTATGGGAACGGGGATGAATGTGGGGAGCAATGAGCCTGGGTGCTTCTTCCCTCTTTCTCTTCTCTTCCCCCCAGCTCCTTGCCATGGGTTGAGTACAAGGCCTTCAACAGAAAGGAATGCAACAAGGGCATAACAGCATCTGAAATGGGGGTTCAGATGTCTAGAAGTAGGCATAGTGATCTCCTACTACAAGTAAGACCCTTGCAAGGACAAAAGACTAATTATTTTCTAAGATGATGGATTGCAGCTGCTGCTCTCACAGCTTGGCCTATGGTTGAACTGTACTTATCATTATGATATAATTCTAATAATAATAAACACACCTCCAAACCCACCTCCTCCCCGCCTCCACAGCAAACTACTCCCATGGCCACACCTACTGAGCTTGTGCAGTAAAGTTTTGGCACACAAAGCGAGAATTCTCTCTCCACTGATCAGAACTTGATATAGTGACCACATNAGCCTGGGTGCTTCTTCCCTCTTTCTCTTCCCTTCCCCCCAGCTCCTTGCCATGGGTTGAGTACAAGGCCTTCAACAGAAAGGAATGCAACAAGGGCATAACAGCATCTGAAATGGGGGTTCAGATGTCTA
This sequence comes from Piaya cayana, assembly GCA_013389865.1. NCBI lineage: Eukaryota > Metazoa > Chordata > Aves > Cuculiformes > Coccyzidae > Piaya > Piaya cayana. Next base: position 15,862 of record WAAB01017510.1, read on the forward strand.
GAAGTAGGCATAGTGATCTCCTACTACAAGTAAGACCCTTGCAAGGACAAAAGACTAATTATTTTCTAAGATGATGGATTGCAGCTGCTGCTCTCACAGCTTGGCCTATGGTTGAACTGTACTTATCATTATGATATAATTCTAATAATAATAAACACACCTCCAAACCCACCTCCTCCCCGCCTCCACAGCAAACTACTCCCATGGCCACACCTACTGAGCTTGTGCAGTAAAGTTTTGGCACACAAAGCGAGAATTCTCTCTCCACTGATCAGAACTTGATATAGTGACCACATTTGCTCAAGCTTACTATAAAAATGTAGAACAAAGGAAAATTTGGGTGGGTGGACATGAAGAGAGAAAAATGTCACTGAAACTCTAGGGATCAGCCGATGTTCACTTAACCTTTTTACCAGGGCAGAACAGACACTGAACCAGACTTTGGAGCTGGTGGAGCCGCCCTTGTGCAGAGCAGTGCGCTTGTCCACATGCCCTCCTCTTCCCTGAGCTGCAGCAAAAATGTGCCTTTAGTAACATGCCACCTCAGTGTCTGGGGCAAGCAAAGATAAGTGCAAATAAAGTGAATTTCCCTGTTTCTATGATGGACAGTGTAGGCTACATCTACAGTGTCTTAGTACAGCAGTTTGTGGTCCCAGCCCTAAGTAGTGTGCCCTGCCTTGCATGCACGCAGCATGTGACTCTTCAGTATTTACAATTTCATTCAGACTAACCTTTACACCACTCTTTTCTGCCCTCAGAGTGGTGGGAATGGAACATGCATACAACACTTCTCTGCTTGGGGTTTAGTTGGAACTCTGTCACCTCTGAGTTTGCCTAGATCTT
>WAAB01017510.1:17717-27891 GCA_013389865.1 Piaya cayana
AGGCAAACACATGCTATCTAAGTGGAAGTGACACAGCAGAGACACTTGTGTAACATGCAAGTTCTAGTCAAGGTACATAAAAGTATCTCTGCCCCACATTCCTTCTGTATTTAGCAATGAGAAATTTCTTTACGTATCATGTGCATCAGTAGGAGAATGAAATGACTGTATAATATACTCTGGAACTTATGGGAAATAAGGCTGAATGTAGGATTAAAAGCTAAGTATGGGAATGGGGATGAATGTGGGGAGCAATGAGCCTGGGTGCTTCTTCCCTCTTTCTCTTCCCTTCCCCCCAGCTCCTTGCCATGGGTTGAGTACAAGGCCTTCAACAGAAAGGAATGCAACAAGGGCATAACAGCATCTGAAATGGGGGTTCAGATGTCTAGAAGTAGGCATAGTGATCTCCTACTACAAGTAAGACCCTTGCAAGGACAAAAGACTAATTATTTTCTAAGATGATGGGGATCAGCCGATGTTCACTTAACCTTTTTACCAGGGCAGAACAGACACTGAACCAGACTTTGGAGCTGGTGGAGCCGCCCTTGTGCAGAGCAGTGCGCTTGTCCACATGCCCTCCTCTTCCCTGAGCTGCAGCAAAAATGTGCCTTTAGTAACATGCCACCTCAGTGTCTGGGGCAAGCAAAGATAAGTGCAAATAAAGTGAATTTCCCTGTTTCTATGATGGACAGTGTAGGCTACATCTACAGTGTCTTAGTACAGCAGTTTGTGGTCCCAGCCCTAAGTAGTGTGCCCTGCCTTGCATGCACGCAGCATGTGACTCTTCAGTATTTACAATTTCATTCAGACTAACCTTTACACCACTCTTTTCTGCCCTCAGAGTGGTGGGAATGGAACATGCATACAACACTTCTCTGCTTGGGGTTTAGTTGGAACTCTGTCACCTCTGAGTTTGCCTAGATCTTGTGTGTGGCATGGAAGCAAGTTTGTTCGTCTTTTAATATATTATTGACCCACAAAACTTGAACTAAAGACTTTTCTTCCTCAACTCCACAAAACAGGATTAAAAAATACATACTGGAAGTGGGAGGTCATAAATTGCCCTAGTGACAGGGTAGAATAATAGGAGGAAAGAGAAAGACAAGGGGACAGGGCCACAAGCATGACAACATGCCAGACTGAAGTCTCTTTGTCACAGTTGATCAAAATGAATGAACGTGAGAATTACATTGGTCTGTATGTGGAACCTGTGCAGTCATGGATGTTGTATCTGCTCGTGGTCAAAAGTCTTGGTCAAGTCCTCTCAGGAGTCCTTACTTTCAGCAGTTACCCTTCTGGTACAGCCCCATGTCAGTCAGAGAAGTCTTTCTAATTCTAAATATATGTCCTTCAACAGCTCTATAGCTGAAGACTACATTTAAGGTAGATCAAAGTTCCTCTTTGTGGCATGGTCACTGGCATCCGATTTTAAAATCACAAGTACAATCTTTAAGGAAGCAACCAAGTGAAACCAACAGACACAGCAATTTAAATAGGAATGATGCTTAGTCCCCTTCCCCTAGACCACCTGTAAAAATAGATTTTGTGTGCACTCTGTATTTGCATACATATACACACGTCTATAGCGACTGCCAGACACTTTGTACAAACTGTACAGGTTAAAATGGCAAGCGTTTGCAATGCAGGAAATGATAAAAATAAGATCACTCAAACAATCTAAAGATGCCTCTGCCTGAATGATCATGTGGTGCTTAATTGTACGAGCAGGCATTTCTTTTTCCTCACAGAATATCTGCCTTTGTCAGGGCGGTTGAAGCCCTGGGTGGCGATGAATCAGTATTGTGCAGTGGGGAATCAGTTAGCCGTAGGACATCAATCTCATGTTCCAAAATTCACCCTGAGCATGAAAAATTTTATCTCTGATTGTTGTGATTTCTGTTATCTAATGACCAGTCTTACAATGGAGAGTATTAAGAATTCTTTTTGCAAGGCATGAAGCTGCTGGTCTTTTTTATAAAAAATAAAGCCTATTCTTCCAGGTTTTGTGGTTCTTACATTTCTTTCCCTTATTGAGCAGATCTGTATGGAAGCAAGCATTCTTACATAGCTTTTTTTCCCATTCTGCAACAGGTCTCATCTTAGACTTAGCAAAATTTTTCACACAGCCACCCTGTAACCAGAACAAATGCTCATGGACTGAAGCCATAACAAAAAGCTTTTAAGAATTCCAGCATCTATTAGTGAAAAGGGGAAGAGAAAGTTAATTTGAGAACCATTCAAGATGCTTTACCATTCCTTCTTAGATCTTCTGTCCTAACACATCTGTTGCTTAATCTTTCCCACAAGAAACAAACTGGAGCACAACTAGTAAATTTCAATGAAAAACATTTATAGTCCTTCATATCTCTACTAGTCATTTTGAAGTCTGATGTAAGACCAGCTGTGAAGGATATGTTTACAAATGTGAATTTTTTGAATGATTGATGACCACATGCCAAACCATAAATTCTGAGTAATTAATTATCCAGAGTGCCTTGTGACTCATAAAGGCAACCCATCTTTTCAGTTAGGTGAGCTCTATTACAGGATATTTTCAGAGCTATATAAGCCAACTAAGCAAGAAGGAAAATATGTTCCAGTGCAAACTTAAGTAGTAAGATAACTAAAAAAACCCCTAAAGTAAATGCGTACATCTCTAATTAATAAAACTAAAAGTTATTCTTTTATTTATTAGTCATTCCTAAATTATAGATTTGTTATCCTACCTAGACATGAATGTGATTTTCCACTTCTGATACCCTTCTGCACACATAATTCCTCTTGCAATCAGTGAGATTTTAACATACTGGTGTAGGAAAGTTTTTCTTCTTTATTATCTGGAAATGTTTGGTAGTAGAAGGGCTGTGTGCATAAGGTCTAAGTCCTGAAATGAAGTCTTCTCATTTAACATTTGTGCAAAGGTCTCCAAGTTACCAGCTGCCTTTACATCAAAGCTGCCATTAAAACCTTCCTATATCCCACATCCTCTGGTGAGGATAAAGTCTCTAGTAAAACCTAGGTTACAGATCTAAGGGTGGCGAGGGTAATCTCAGTACAGACTACATTTCATTTCACACAAACAGGTCAAAACCTCTGCCTTGGATTTACAGACACATATTTCAATGGGGATGAAATTGCCTTTATAGGAATCAGGCTAAGTTCACTGAAAGATTTTACCAATATAATTGGCAGCAACTTCCTAGGGAAAAGAACTGCCGGAGGGATCAGGTACTGGGGGCAAAAGGACATTACACACACCATCAGCTGCAGACCACAGACAGTGCAGTAGCACTCACACTGAGAAGTGATGGATGATGACACAGCCAAAAAGTCTCTGCAGTTCTCATGAGTCCTGGCTGTGATTAGGAAGAAAGTTCTTCGTGGAAATCTGAAATCCTGGACCCTCTTTCCCTGCAGCAGAGCAAGAAGGGAAAACAGAGGAAGCAACTGCTTTGAATGAAAATCAGGTGCACAGTGTGTGCAAGGGGGACAAAGCCAAGTCTTTCTACTTTCTACTTTACAGAAGTGGCTCCTAGGAAATGTCTCTTTAGATGGTTTATGAATATAATATTTGTTCTGCCATATGCTCAGTGATTTAGTCTCTAAGGTCTCTGTGCTGCAAAATATCCTCTTTGACAGAACGTTGGGCTCTGGCAAAGCTTTACTGACTCAGTGGGATTCTCACCAGGGTGCAGGCAGCATGCAGCCTAAAGGAAAATCCAAAGGACCGAGTGTCTTCTGTGCACAACTTTGCATGCCACTGCATTGAATCTGTCTGTAGGTGGTGTTAAACTTAGAATGTGGTCTGTCGTTTGGAATGCCAGTGCACTGAAAGGAGATTGGCAGGAAGATATTTTCTAGGAATATAAATGTGTTGTTAAGTGGGGATATCTTTTGAAATCTAGGTGAAAGAGTGATTTTGTTGTTGCACTGTTTTTTGTTTGCTTGTGTTATTTCAAAGATGTGGCATTTGGTGTTATTGCACTCCAGCAAGTTTCAAGCTATTTGGTAAAAATCCTGGAAGGTCTATTATGACAGTAGACCACTGCACATTCAGAAAATCTGTCTATCATTTGGATGTTGTTATAGCAACAACCCAGTTCCAGCTGGAAAAAAATGGTTCCCTTCTGCCTGCATACTCTGCACTGCAAGCTTGCTTTCTTCCATTGAGTAGTGGCAAAATATCCTTCAGCATCTGAGACATAGAACAGCGCTTGGAAAATGGAACACCATGGAAAGGATACTATCCTACCCACCTGCCATGTATTAGTAAGCAACTCATTAACGTCCAGATAAATAAAATATTATATTTCTGAAACAGATTTCTGATAATTGTTTCCAATTTTGTTGCCAAACTCAAGTCTGTGTTAAGAAAAGCAATTTTGGAGCTTTTTAGCCAATTAAGCACTCTCTTAGCATTGGCATAAATAAAGCTGCTGTTTTCATGATAGCTATCATCAGTTCTACTCCAGCCACTGCAAGGGGTATCCCCAAACCCATGAATTATAGTGATTACAAATGATCTCCAGATGGTTATGTGGCAGGGCAAATTGATGCTATATTTAGGTCCCAATGCTTATTTTTCCAGTCACAAGCAAGGAAGTCTTTCAAAATGTGCCTGAGGTCTCCTAGGAGGGAAGGGAGGGTCTCCTTTGTGTCCTGTTTGGACTCAAGAAGGACATCTACACTGGTCCCAAAGTCAGGTTACTGCTGGCATTGGTGACACAGAGCATGAGTGCTTTAGTAGCACAGACTGTTTTTTTAGGACAATATGGTTTATGTGCTCCAGATGTCAGAACTGTCCAGGCATGAGAGTACTGTGCTGGTCATGTGCCAGTTTTCCACTGCAAAGTGGAAGAGAGTGATTTAGCTAGTCCATCATTTCTTTCAGCACCAAAATTTCTGCAGGGCAAATGATGCCCTTATGTGTACCCTGATTGCTTGTAGGCTCTGCCACTACAGGCCCCCTTGTGTCCTTAATGCAGTGTTTCAGGTGCAAAAGGATAATGCTGAGACTTTTTGTCACTTTTCCCTTCCCCTGCTTTCTGATAAAACAGTTACTAGCACCTTTCCTGCAGGCTGAATCCATAGAAAGCCATAGGGCTTGTGTCCACCTTGCTGAGGAGATGGAAAAGGAGGCAATGAAAAGGCAATGGGTTGCTACAAAACACAGATGATCAGGCCATGGTTGTGTGATCTGGGCTTTCATGTACAACTACCTCCATGCAAAGTCTCCCAGAGGCAAAAAAGAAACTCTCATGTGTTGATCAAGTTAGATGCTGAACTGCTTGCAGGACTTGGTGTTTCTCAGTCTTTTCTGGACTTAATGGACTTGATGATCCGGTGGGTCACTTCCAACCTGGTGATTCTATGATTCTATGATTCTGATCTGACTATCTCAAAGGATGGTTGTGGACTAGACCATGCAAAGCTGTCACAGCTCTGCTTCTGTAGAAGCTAATTTCAATACAATTCACTCTGAGAGTTGTTTTATTATCTCTGGGTTCCTTCCCTCAATTCCCTGCAATATTTACCTGCATGAGTGGGAAGAATCCAGGGGACGTTATTTTAGTTTTTAAATGCAAGTAGTTAGAATCTTTCTGGAATCATCATGAAATACCTGACAGATCATTTGTATTCTGCAGATCAAGGACAAGAAAACGCTTCTTTAAGTGACCTCAACTCTCCTTCTGTCTCATATATACCTATAAGCTTCCACCCTGAACCCAGCAGAGACACAACTTCTCTGTGATATCTGTGTCTCTGCTGGCTTGTTTAATGATTCAGCCTATTTTTATCCCAACAGTGGATAAAGCAATTGCAATTTTAAAAAATGAAGAAGCTTCTTTTCTGCCTCTTTCAGTTCAGGCTGGTAAAGTGTTGAGACTCAAACTTTGAACCACCTCATCATTATTGTGATGCAGAGATGTTCGCTTAACAAATCTCATTCCCAAACAATGCACGAAGAAATACAAGTTGTATTAATGCAATTGGTTTTTCAGCCTGCATTTGAATGGAGCAGGCTTCACTTCTCCCTCCTTTGTGTATTGGTTGTTTTCTGAGATCTGTCTCCTGCAAAGGGCCCTGTGCAACTGGAGAGGGTGGAGTGTCTGCAGTGAAATCAACAGGCTACAACAGGAAAATCTCACGTGGAAGAATTTGCCAATAGAGGCTGAATTCTATTGAAATGTCTGGAGTAGCAACCGTATGTGGAATCCTGTTCTTTTCACTTAAGGTTCCTAATATTTAGGATGGAAAAAAAAGCCTGAAGCGTCAATGTTTTTCTCAGGGCATCATTCTACTTTCAGCTCAGGTGGGGCATCTGGTTTATGTTTAGAATGCTTAAACTGTTATGGACTCTAACATCTTTTATTTCTGCTAGTTCTCTCATTTGTTTCACCCATAGAAAAATCATTAGGAACATTTATGAAGTTAACATGATACACAACAGGCTTAGCTACTTAGTCATGTGTCTCTGTCTTATGTCATTTATCCATCTATGCATGTGGTCTTTAGAGATGAGTCAGCTTCCTGGACAGGGAAGGCCAGGATTACCTTCTAGTAATGACTCAAGGTACCATTTAATTAATACCATTTAATGTGATTTGTGATGCAGCATGGCCAAGAATTTATCTTTCTGGTTGACAGAAACAGCCACTCTTTCACACCTGCTAGGATCCTATCTAAGTCCAATTAAGCAGCCGCAATGTTAAGAAAAACTCATATTGAAAGCTGTCTTGTTGTTCCAGTGTGGGTTGAGCTTTATTTTTCTGACACGCTGTTTTCCCTTCCATCCATCCCTTTCTGAGCCTAGTTGGCCTGAGAGTCCAACCTATCTCTTGCATGTTATATTGTGAAGTTTTAACTATAGCCCAAGGGATCAGTGTTGAACAACATGATTTTTTAATGAGCACACTCAATGTGGGTTGCTCTTGTTTAACATAAAAGAAAAGCATAATCCCTGCTCCAAGTCATTTGCTGTCTAAGGACTGGACTGTGGCTTTCAGCCACATCCAACAGTGGGGGGAAGGTGCAGGGGGAGCTGTTCCTGAAGGCATTTTTACCATGGCTGTGGGAGCTCAGAGGAAAGCAACTGCTGCGTTACTCACATAGAAATAAATGGAATATGACTGACAAGAGTTGGTGGTCCAGCTCCCACTCAGGGGGAGGCATGAAGCTTTCCTTTATGTCTGAATGCCAGAAATGAGGTAGAGAAGAAAAGGGTCCTTGCTGCCACTCTTTTTTTTTGCCTGTATAAAATCCCACCAGGAGGACGTACAGGATTGTTACAGGAGGCTGCAGCAGAGCAGACATTACCATCTTCCTTCACAGCTTTTTGCCACAGACATTGATAAGGCAATCAAAGCAATTGTTTTCCTGGCCAAACAGGTTGCAGTTGCTTGAATAGGAAAGGCAGATAGCCGTTTGTGCTCAGCCAAATAACTGAAAGGAGGACAAGAAAAGCTAGGGTCAAGAAAGATACTTTCCAGCCATGGCTGCTTACACAAGTTGTTCACAGGTAGCATTATGAACCATGCATCCAGTCAGCACATAACTCAGACACTGCTTCCTCTTAATCACCTACTTTTGAAGCTACTAACTCACAAAATAGCTTGATATGAAACTCTTACAGGAGTGGGTTTCTTGAGTTAGTACTGTTCCAGTCCTTCAGAGGAAAAAAATGTTGCTCAACCAAAGAAGGAAAGCTCTTATTACTGTACAAGAAGGGCATCTGTTTGTAAACAACTTGCTGTTTCTTAACAACCCCTTTCTGCAGGATATAGCATTTAAAACAGAAGAAAAAAAATATTTTCCAGTCAGATTGGCAAAAAAAACCTCATTCCAGTTAAGAACTGATACTATAGATTCAGAGATTTTATTTTCTCCTTGACATCAGGTGTTTTGCCAAGAAAGAGGTAATCAGAAGTAAGGTGGTAAGGAAGTGGTTGGAGAAGACATTGCAAAATGTTAGAAGTAAATCCTGATTAAACACTTGGGAATGTGGTAGGTGACAAAGGAATCACTATCTAGGGAATAAGAACAGAAAGAAAGAAATAGAGGATGGGAGGAAGAGGAGTTGGGAAGACCCAAGACATTCCTTGCACTCGCACATTCATGTACAGTGAAGACGAAATGGTAGAAAGGAGATCCATGGAGACAACAGCAGATTAAATGAAGCTGGTTGGAAACTGGAACATTTTTAAACTGAAGGAAGACATCTATGGAAAACTAAAGCCAGATAATGTCAAGTCAGAAAAGTTGACATTCTGCAAACATGTATGACTTTAGGGAGTCCTATTTTAGCAAAAGGAATGAGCATTTGTCCCTCAAAAATGCAAGAGACTACACATCAGAGTGCAAGACACAAAAACTAGAATGTTGCAACTCCGAAGTCTGTCAAAGATGTCAGACATGCATTGTTTTGATGAGTCTGATATAACCAAAGAGCTATGATCTTCCATCATGGACAAAATTCTCAATACTGTTTTCTTTGTGCATAGAAGATACAGAAATATTAAGAAATCTTTAGCCTATCATGTAGGCATGTACTAAGAATGATACCAGTATTCCTAACAAAAAAAAAACCCGAAAAGAAATCATTTAATAAACTTCAGCCAATGTAAAATCTGTGTTCAGATCAGGTTAGATCAGGTCTTGCAGACAGCTCAGGCAGCCCTAATTTTCCAATGTACTCATGCTTTGGGAAGAGAACGAAGGTACCTGTAAAGGATACTGAAATAAGACCACAAATTGCAGCACTCAAATCCATCCAGAGTCCAGTAGTCCCCAGTTTGGGTTGAGTTTGCAAAAACCTAGTGAAATCTAGCAGCTACCTAAATATGGATACTGGGGTATATATGCACAAAGGACTGGTGAGCTGGATACCTTGTCCTACCCAAAGGCAGAACCTTCTCTTTAAGACCTCTTGTCAGAAATTGCAAGTAGGCACATTCTGTACGTGTCTAGTGCTTGTGAGCAGCACGAGGCCCTGGCTTTTTCACAACACTTTTGAGAAAGGTTGCCCTTTCTTGTACCATGGTTAATACCTGTATATGAGGTATGAGAGAGTTGCTTAGGTCACCCCATCAAGCACAAAAACCCCCAAACCTGCATGTCTCCATAAATGCCACACCAAACAGACTGCAGGTGAGGATGAATGGAGCACTGTTCAAATCTCATTGTTGAACTTGGGGCTATGGTGTAGCAGAGAAGTAAAAGTCATAGGTACATAAACAGAACAGGGCAAAGGGTGCCTGATCTGGCCTTGGGCTAGGGCAGATTCACCTTTCCAGATGGATATTTCAACTTTAAATGCAGCCTCCCTGAAGTCTATATGGACAGTACAAAAATGTAACCTTTTGATGAGAAGCATATGCACCACGGATAACCTTATCAAACCTGAACACAGGAACACACAGGTTGAAAAACACTTGGCATGACAACACAGATCCTTCTTGCAGCCTTGCCAAGCATATCAGTACCAATTCAAACACAATAATGTATTGTTAAGTAATGAGTTTCCTAAAAAGGACCAAACTCCATGTTATGCCTCATAGGAACAACTGTGTGAGTGGCCCTTTTGTGCACAAGGACTTACAAGTTAATATGATTTGAAACCAACATCACTTTCATTTGGCTGTGGTTTCTTTCCAAGGGAAAGAAGGTTGTGGGTTTGCAAGAGTAAATGGGGAACTGTGCAGGCTTTTAGGCTTGATTATTTTTAATGACCAGTGCAGACATATAGGCACGTGAAATGTCTGATGATGGGGTGGGAAACTCATTTCCAAAACACTTGCTTTAGTTCCTTGTTATTGCATGCAGTCACATCTCATGCAATTATTAAAGTGTTATTGCCCAAGCACAATTATATTGACATTAAGAGTTATGATGGCATTACTTTATATTAAAAAAAAAATCTTCACTTTACTTATATCTACTTCAGAAATGAAATTCAGTCTAACCTCCTCCCACTGGAGTACTAAGGTTCCCCTTGCAGGTCTGGCAGGGGAGGCATTGATGACTCTGCGTATCGGGCATACACAGGTGGCATATAATTGTCATTCTCCTATCAGGTTTTGTACATTGTTCAGCCAGTACAGACAAATGTTCTCAATTCCTCATAGCTGCCACTGGATCCTACTTAGAAACTGTGCAAGGGCTGTTTGTCTGTACT
>WAAB01017513.1:8581-35258 GCA_013389865.1 Piaya cayana
TCTGTTCTAAATTGCATTAAAGGGATCTGAAAAAAATACAAAAAAGACTTGTGCGCAACTATTGAATATGAAATATTTCATTTTGTAGTATTTTCTGTTAAGCAAAGAGCTTGAAAACGAGACGGATGAGATTACTCAAAGCCTCATCCACCCTAGAGGTGTTCAGGGCCGGGTTGGAAGAGGCTTTGGGCAGCCTGGCCCAGCGGGAGGTGTCCCTGCACGTGACAAAGGGTTGGAAGTGGATGGGCTGCAGGGCTCCTTCCAACCCAGACCGTCCTGTGACTCTGTGAGTACTGGAGCAGCCGACAGGGAGCCCAGCAAACCGCCTGCACGCAGAGTGCTGGTCAAGGTTAAGACTTTTATCGTAATGAGAGATAAGTTCCTCTGAGCTCGCCGTGGGCGATGTGTTTGTTCATTACACGGGCAGCGTGAGAAGCTCGGTGTCGTTTCATTTGCTGTCTTTTAACTGCTTGTGCTTTTGAAATTGAGATGATAGGTAATTATACTATAATTGCTGCTTAGCGATCTTTATTAGCCGTTGGCGTGATGGCCTTTCTGTGCGATTCGGGAGGCTTTTAATATGGTGACCGTTCGTTAGAGTTGAGGCAGCGACTGTTTGGCATCTGCTCTCAGGTGCTTCTCTGGCTGCAGCTTCTGGATGGGGTTGTTTTCCTGTGAAAGGAGAGAAAGAGAGGCAACACGAACAAGTCCCCGTTATCTGGTTGTAAATATCCAGCACCGACACCAGAAACCTTCCCCAGATTGGCTCCCACCCTGGAAAAGCGATGCTCAGGATCAGTGCGTTGAATAACATTCAACAGGTCGAAACCACAGTCGGTTGATGCGTGTGCCAGGAGCAGAGAGAGACTGAGTTCATCAAGTAAATCATTTTGTGTAAATTATTCACTCTGTCTCCTTCCAGGTACAGGCAAGCAGGGAATCAACAACAAACTCTGAGAACTGGGGGAAAACACCCTTCCCTGGTGCCTCAAGAGACACAGCTGTGTGTTCCGATAGGGGGAAGGTGCCCTGAAACAGCATCACCTGTGGGTGGGCAGTGAGTCCGCTGCCCGCAGGCTGTTTCTGGGTGCTGGTGCCCGTGGTTGTATTTGCTTTTCTCTGATGCTGCAGTCACCGTGCTCTGTTTCTTCCCCTCTCTGCATTCATCCAGCAGTGGTCCTGGGGCAGCACTGGTTTGGGGGTTAAACAAGCGCTGCAATATCTTCAGGAGTTAGAGCTGCTCTTTCTCTTGCAGGTGCCGCTCCTGCACCACCACATCCCATCGCAGCCGAGGGCAAGAGGTGTCCCCGAGGGATTTCCCACCAGGACAGGGGCTGTGGGTGCTGGGACCCCCTCGTGCAGCACAGCCCTTCCCAGGTACGTGCACAGCGCCGTTGTTCAATGCTACAGGGATGCTGACAGGTTTTCTAGGTGTCTCAGCGTGCTGCACACACTTGGCGTTGTGCTGTGCCCATGATGTACTGGCCACCCTTGAGCCGTGGTCGTGTCTAGCCCGTTTCCTAAGGGAGCTCTCTGGGGATGGAGCTGCCCTGCAGGGAGTTTGCACAGCGCCTCCCAGCAGGGCTTTGGCTTTGGTTTGGTTCTCCAAGCGTCGCCACGAAATGAATAAATCATAATCAGGGAGTGATGGGAGTGCAGATCAAAGATGCAGCTGATGGACCAGCAGGCATGAGAGGCTCACAGCTGGCACTAATGCATCATCTCTGTCGGTGCCGGAGGGATTAACACATCCAGATTAACATCTCCAGAGCCAACGATCGCTCAGCTCTGCCTGCCATGCCCACCCTGGTGGGCTACGGGCTGTCGCCTTTGCCCGGGCCCAGCTGCCTCTCCAGGGCCAGTGCAGGTGGGATAGCGAACAAACCTGGTGGCTCTGCGGGAGGTGGGGGAAGAAAGGGCAAGACTTGCCAGGACCAAACTCATGGAGGTGTCCCTGCCCACGGCAGCAGCTTAGAACTGGGTGATCTTAGGATATTTAGTGTCCCTTCCAACCCAAACTGTTTTATGATTCCATGAAATTGGAATCTCACAGATCCCTCTGCGTCTGTGCATTTAGCTTGGAATTCTCTTCCTCCCCACCCGCCACAGGACTGGACTGGCTGCAGGCAGGGCAGGTTTCACCTGCAGCATGGATCCTTCCCACCCATTGGTGGGTGCCCTTCCTTCTCATGGCCAGGAGCTGCCTGCTCAGCCTTCAGCCCTGGCCTTGGGCCTCCAGCGCTTCCCTGCCTTCCCTCCAACCTGGAAGCGGTGAGGGAAAGAGGAGGAGGGAGACCGCAGTCCCTGTCCCGTGCTCCCCAGGCAACCCTCAGAGAGGGCACCTGCAGCAGCTCAGGGGATGTTTGGCTGCGCAGGGCTGCGCCCCGATGCTGCGAAGCCTCTGAGGCTGGAGCTGAGGGAGCTGCTGTCAGTCACGGAGCAGTGAGCTGCAGTGAGATGCCTGTCAGCACTGTGTCTTCAGAGAGCTCAGCTCGCCCTTCCCCTCCTTCCACACCGTTTGGGCAGCAGCGAGTGGAGGGAGGCAGGGATCGGAGGAGGGTATGAACCGTGTCCTGGGCTGCATCCAGAGCAGTGGGACCACCAGGGCGAGGAAGGGGATTCTGCCCCTCTGCCCTGCTCTTTGAGACCCCACCTGGAGCCCTGGGTCCAGCTCTGGAGTCCTCGGCACAGGACAGTGCAGGGCTAGGATGAGGGGGGCTATGAGTCTACTCTGGCAAGTACAGGAGCATCTCAAGGTGTCAGTTGTGCTGGGAGTCCCGAGGCCCTTGTGGCAGCGTGAAGGTGATCCAGGCATCTGGAGGTGCCTTGGCTGTTGCACACGTCCCTGTACCAGAGCCGCTGTGGTGACTCTGAGGTTTGGCTCTGCTTCCCGTGCCCTGTCCCCCTGCCAGCAACTGTCTGAAGATCAGCCCCGGGACACGGATCAGAACCCAGATCCTGGCAGCACTGGTGCGGCAGGTGGGAAAGTCAAGGACTCACCCCGGGGGGGGCTGGAAGTGGCTGCCCAGCACGTGTGTGGGGTCCATGCTCGTTTTTCTATGTAGAAATACAAAAGGAGGAAAGAAACATTGAGGCAAATCTCTCTCTTCTTGCACCACCAGCTCAATGTGGCCATGGGGTGGCTGCAGCCATCAGCCAGCTCCTTACTCACTGCTGCCTTCAAGCAGCTCTGACCACACCGTGGCTCTGCTTTCATTTTTCGGGCTCATGGGACCTCTCCAACAGCACAGGAGAGGCTGGGAAAATAATTGGACCAAGTGGGAAATGGAGCCGTCACCTTCCTAAATCTGCCTGTGTCCCCTGGGAGGGAACGTGAACCCAAGCTGGAGCCAGTGCCGGCAGCGGGCAGGGACCCCACGATCGGTGTCGGCTTTGGCACTCGAAGGTGCACCCAGGGCACTCCGGGAGCGGCTGCCACTGCGCAACAGCAGCTCCCTGACCTCAATTTTCTCAGTGGAGAAAAGAGCAGGTCAAGTGGAAAGCGCTTAAGGAGGAAATTTGTTTCCTTACAGCCGGGGAGTCAGGAAGGCAGGCGGCTATCGCGTGTGCCGGAGTAAACCAAATTAATTCTGTACCGTGCTGCACAACGAGGGGCTGGGGGCAAGAGGGAGAAGAAAAGGGAAAGTGAGGAAGATAATGGACTTTGATGTTTTACTCCAACTCAACAAAAAACCTGGCAAGAAGCAGGGATGCGCAACAACTGCAGCTGAAAACACTCCTAACCCAGGCAACTGCTTCCCTTTTGTTTTCTTTCCTTACAACCTAATCCCGAGCATTAACCAGAGTGGTTTATATTTCCAGTGTGATAAAAGGTGCTTTGTGAATGGGGATGGAGACAAGAGACTTTAATAACTTCCTCAGCTTCCCTCACAGGGCTGGTGCCATCGCTCTTGCAAGGTGGCCTGCGAGGCCCTGGTGCAGAGGGGAGGGTGGGATGGGGGTGTTGGGGGGACGCAGCCCTCCCAGAGCAGCATCAGTGCCACAACCTTCTGGCAGTCTTCTTCCAAAGACCCTTCTGCCAGGGGTCTTGGGGTCCCCAGCAATGATAACCTGTTAAAAATGTGGGTGTCGATGCCGTCTGCCTCTGCTGCCTCATTTTCTGCCTCTGTGTCAGATTCACATCCCATGGACCCGCCTCAGCCTGGACTTTTCTCTTTTTTGGTGTCCGTAGATGCCTGCCGAGCCTCCACTTGCTCCTGTTCCCCAGGTTTGGGACAGGGACGGGTGCAAACTCCTCCCAGAAAAACAACTTTAAAGTCAGGTGGAACCAAAAGTGGCAGCACTCTAGTACTGCGAGCTCCTAAAAATACATTACGTGGTTGATAATTGAATGTGAGATGAAAAGAGAGTTTGCAACAGAAGTAACAGCCGCCTATTTCTGGGAAATTCCCCTCTCTCCAGCCCCTTGTGAGATGTCATGGGGTATCAGAACCCTCGAGCTGGAAAGCTTGAATGCTGGTGAGCTGGCAACCTCTGCTGAGCAAGCAGAGGGCAGGTGGCCAGGGGCTTTAACCAGGAGGGTCTCGGGGCTGCGTGGGACCCCAGCTCCTCTCTTGTTGTGGCCGTAGTCAGGCCCTGAGCCCCTCCGTGCCCCTTCTCCTGCTCTGAGTGCCCTGCTTGGGAGCAGAGTGCCAGCTTCATCCCAGCCACCCAGAATGGCATCGCTCCCCGTGCCAGAGCCAGAGGAGGGGGAGCTTTGGCACAGGAACAGGCACAAAGTCTTCCAAGAAAAACAACTTTAAATCAGGCTGGAACAAAAGCGACAGCGCTGTTGTACTGCGAGCTTCCCTCCTTGGCATGGGTTTGTCCCCTGAGGGGCAGGAGGTATTGCCGAAGCGTTTGGCCAACACCCTCGGCCCCATCAGGTGAATGTTGGGGTGTCCTGTGCAGGGACAGCAGTGGGATGCGATGAGCCTTGTGGGTCCCTTCCCACTCAGGGCCTCCTGTGATTCCGTGCAAGCGAGGGGTGGTTTCCATTGTTTCACCAAAGAACTCTGTGCTCCCTTTGTGTCTCTGCGCAGCGTCGTGGCTGCTGGAGGCTCGGGTAACGATTCATAACTGAGTTCCCAAGCCAGGACCCGCTCCCTGTTTGGTTGCCGAACCTGAGCCTCCTGGGACACGTGTGTGAGTTAGTGGTGCTGTAATAAGGGCGTTCGCGGTCCCTCTCCATCGTTATGTACAGAGCCGCACATCAATAAAGTGTGTTATTCTGATAAAAATTATTTATGCCCCCAATTTATCTCCTCATTGCAATGCGTGGCTGTCTGGTTGAAGATGGGCAGGAGGAGCTCATTAGCTCCAGGGTTCCTCACACTGTTTCACAGCCTGATGATAAAATGTCAATCGTAACTTACAACACATCCCACCTGAGATACAATCAGCACTAATTACTGCAAGGGGGGGAGGCCCTGGCCCAGGCTGCCCAGAGCAGGGGTGGCTGCCCCATCCCTGGAGGGGTTCAAGGCCAGGTTGGATGGGGCTTGGAGCCCCTGATCCAGTGGGAGGTGTCCCTGCCCATGGCAGGGGTGGCACTGGATGGGCTTTGAAGCTCCCTCCAACCCAAACCATTCCATGATGCTGTGTTCTCTCTAAAGTGTATAAATTATAAGAAATCCAGGTTTCATTGAAAGGCAGTGGAACTCGTTCTCCTAAGAGGCTTTTGAATATGGATGCGTGCGGAGCAAGCAGGGCAGAGCGAGCTGGGAAAGATGAACCTGTTTAAATTGTGTCCTGCCCTCGCACAAGCTCAGGTCCATTCTCCTTTTCCTTGTGAGTTTAGTAATGATTTCAGAAGCGGCCGTAGCTCTGCATTCCGCACCATAAATCCCAGGCAGGAGTTCATCCAGCTGAACCTTAAAGCTGACGGCTTCACTTTATGGAGATCTCTCACATTTTTCATTGCCTCTGTGTCAGCCCTCATCGGTCCCGCTCTCCTGCCAGGATATGAAGTGCCGTGAAAAATCTGATCTCTTTGAAGCTGACGTTAAATTATGGCAAATAAATATGTCTCTTCGACACCATTCCAGCTGTCCACGTTGTTCCAGTGCGTGGTGCGGAGACATTGTCCAGAAAAGTAACTGCCCATCTGACCTCCATTATTACCCATTAGCTTTAGGGGATTAAAGTCAATTGGCCTTTTCCTGGGGACTCCTTTTCCTTTCATACCAATGTTCTAGATCTTCTTTTACCTCTGTGCAGGTCACTGCTTAAATCCACAGAGATGATCTGAGGGCTGGAGCACCTCTGGGAGAGTTGGGGTTATTCAACCTGGAGAAGAGAAGGCTACAGGGAGACCTTAGAGCAGCTTCCAGTGCTGAAAGGGGCTCCAGGAGAGCTGGGGAGGGGCTCTGGATCAGGGAGGGCAGGGAGAGGATGGCGCTCATCTGCAAGCTGGTGTTTTTCTCATTCTCGAGGCAAATGAATGGAACAAAGGAATATGTTCAGATTTACAGTGAACAGAGATGCTTGGCGAGGGGCAGGCAACAGCTTCTTCCCCCTCTGGAGAGCTGCCCCAGGAGAATCGCTGCTGAGAGCACCACGTGCTGCCGACAGCAAGGGACCCAGCACGGAAGGTGTTTCACGCCTCTGCCAGGAGCGGGATCCAACTTAAATCCATGACTGCCACTTCTAACAACCTCCTCTCTGGGTCATTCCCAAGAACCAGCCCCCAGCTCGGATTCCTGCGCTGCACAGATAGGAAAACAGCCCCTGTCCCATCCAGGGCAGTGAGGAGCTCCATGGGAGCCATAGACACCATACCGCTCTCCTTCCTTTTTAGACAGGAAAAAAAGGCTGAAGCAACGCATTTCTTAATAATTTTTGTGCAGAGGATTTGGGGAAACCGATGTGAACCGCCAGCATGAGTGGCGCTCACTGCTCTGGCTGCGTTTGTCCCAGCAATTCACTACTCACTACCAGACACGTTCCTGGCTTCCAGCTCCACCTGCCCTCGTGGTTATCCAGAAAGGATGCCAGCAAAGGAGTTGAATTGTTTTTTTAAAGCAGAATTCATGGACTTTGATGGTAAGCAAGGTATCAAGAAGCCAGAGCGGCTCAGACCCCGTGTGTGAATAATGAAAGGGATTTATTTTAAAGAAGGAAATGCAGCAAGATTTTTCCTCACAATGCTCGCTCTGCCGGCACAGGAGAAGGGAGCCTGACAAAAAGGAGATCTTCTGGGCGTTGTAGGGAAAGGAAAGCACCGGGAATCAATAGCACCACATCTCTGTAATCGCGCTCAAAGAGGCATCGATCTGCATGCTGGAGTTTAGGAAGGTTCCAGAGCCCCCTCTGTGCCCCGGGGCGCTGCCACAGGGGTGGAGGAGAGGGAACTGGTGCTGTGACTGGCAGCCTGGGCCAGGGCCTCCCCACCCTCATGGGAAAACATTTCTTCTCAAGATCTCATCTCCATCTCCCCTCTTTTGGCTCAAAACTGTTCCCCTCATCCTCTCCCTGCCCTCCCTGATCCAGAGCCCCTTCTCAGCTCTCCTGGAGCCCCTTTCAGCGCTGGAAGCTGCTCTAAGGTCTCCCCGCAGCCTTCTCTTCTCCAGGCTCAACAACCCCAAACAATAAATAATGCTGTCTGTTGGCTTTATCGCTCATCCCCAAGTAACAGAGCTGTGAGAGCATTCAGAGGAGTTAAGCCCAGGCTCTGGGTGTGTGGAGCTGCTCTCAAATCCAGCGCTCGGGAAGGGCTCAGCGCAGACATCGCCAGGGCAAACAATGAAATCTTGCAGGTGCCGTAGGTGACCCCTTTGTTTGCACCCGGCTTTTCTTAAGCCTCGTTGAGAGGAAAGAAAAGCTGCTGTACATCAACACCCAGCAGAGCCGGGAGGAGGCAGGGGGCTGCTGGTGCCCCCGGGAGCTC
Source organism: Piaya cayana (assembly GCA_013389865.1). Taxonomy (NCBI): domain Eukaryota; kingdom Metazoa; phylum Chordata; class Aves; order Cuculiformes; family Coccyzidae; genus Piaya; species Piaya cayana. Next base: position 16,470 of record WAAB01017513.1, read on the forward strand.
CTCGCTCCCGTGGGGATGGGCCAGGCGAGGTGGCTTGGCCGCGGGCTGTGGGAGCAGCCGCTGCGTGTGGCTCCCCTGCAGCTGCCATCCCAGCGCTGGATTTTATCCGTGCGCCGCTGTTATTGCAGGGAAGCGAGCTGGGACGGCTCTCTTTGTTCTCGGAGGCTGGTGAGTGACGTGCAACAGTCATTCCTGATGCGTGTCAGATGTGTTTCTGTCGCGGGGAAATAAAGGGCCGTGTTGCAGTGAGATGGATTCTGTCGCCTAAGCAGCCACCTCGCTGGTGCCTGGCGAAGAGACAGGAGTCGTCCTCCCTGCAGACAGGCTCTACGTTAATGTACAGCCGAGGTGGCCGGGCAGGCAGGCGGGCGTGTGTATGATTTGCAGCTCCAGTTCGAAACCCCTACAGAGTCTAGTTCAGGCTTTATAAAATAAAAGCTAATAAGAATCATAACAATTTTGCTTTCTCTCGATAGCCTGCAGCAAGCCAGACGCAACATGGGAATTGAAGAATAAAGGCCATCGGCTTCCCAGGGCTCGCCTCCCACTGCCTCCCTCCTCTCGCTCCAAATTGTTTTGAAAACATTGCTTCTCCCGTGCTTGTTTCATTTTGCCAATGAAGTCATCAAACAAGATGACAGGGACTTTCAGAGACTGAAATCAATCAGCAAGTTTCTCTTTTGCCGTTTCGACTCGGGCGGGAAATAGGGGAATAAATTTTAAGAGAGTCCGAGGGTAGGAAGAGGGAGCAGAAGGGCTGGATCTGGCGTGGGGAGGTGTCGGCAAAGAGGAGGAGCTGCTGGACTGTGTCCAACCCATCAGAAATAGATAAGCCCCCAGCACGTATTCGCTCGATGTGAGACGTTTCAGCAGGTCCTGATGGAAGATAAGAGAACGTTCTCAGTGTATCATGGGATGGTTTGGGTGGAAGGGACCTCCAAGCCCATCCAGTCCCACCATCTCCCACTGGATCAGGGGCTCCAAGCCCCATCCAACCTGGCCTTGAACCCCTCCAGGGATGGGGCAGCCACCCCTGCTCTGGGCAACCTGGGCCAGGGCCTCCCCACCCTCCCAGCAAAACATTTCTCCCTGCATCACAGGGACGTTTGTACTTTGGGACACTTTTCCCACGAGGTACCTGTAGGAGTCCCTGGGGGCAGGAACAGCTCGGGGGGTTCAGCTCTGCAGCAGCACCATGGGGGTGGCTCCTGTGTGGGTGCTGGGGGGTGATGAGCCCCGTGCTCTCTCTGCTTGGTACCCGATGGCAGACACCGAGCTACAACAAACAGCGGCAGGACGCGTCGATCCCTTTCGTGAGCAGCTCCAGCACAGAGAAGGAGTTTGGTGTTAATATGGAAATATGGATAAGAGCTTATGCTGTGACAATGATTTACTGCTTTGGTAACTGCACCTGATAACACAAATTTATCTTGGTCTCTCCACTTCAATTATATTTTTTCTAATATGTGTTTTGAAATCCAGATCCTCCTGTCACAGGAATTTACAGGTGCTGCCGTGTGACTCAGAATCCAAATCAGCATGGGAGCATTTCTTTGCGTCATGTTCCAGCATCTTCCCGTGCACGTTGTCCCATCTCATGGGTATGGTGGCACTCGGTAGGACAGACAGGCTCGGCAGCACCGGTGGGATGTGCTGAGTGTCACTCCCGAAGGGCCCGCTGGCATTTGGCAGTGGCAGCTCCCTGCCTGCTCTGCACTTGCAGGCTTCGGGCTGAGAGGGAGAGGGGCTGTGCACGGGCACCAAACTGCCTGCAGCACCTCTCTGCTCGAGGAACTGCGTCCGCAGGGCTCTGCTCCCCCTCTACCGAGGGGGTGGCTGCTGGCAGAACCCCATGAGCAAGGCTGGTACCTCCTCCCCTTGATATGGCTTGGAAGAGGTTCAGCATGGGATCATGCATCCATGTACAATACATGTTCTGCAGGTTTGTCTCTCCATGTGGTTCTCTCTCTGCGGCTTCTGGAAGGAGTTTGTAGCAGGGTGGCTGTTGGTCTCCCAAGTGACAGGTGAGAGAACAAGAGGAGATGGCCTCAAGCTGTACCAAGGCAGGTTCAGATTGGACGTGGGGAACAATTCCTTCACAAAAGGGTTCACTGGCAGAGGCTGCCCGGGTGGCTGAGGTGCTCAGGGATCCGATTTAGCCGTGCACACAAATGGTTGGACTTGATGATCTCTAAGGTCTTTCCCAACCAGATGAATCTGTGATTCTACGGTTGATTTAAAGTTCCTCAGCAAACAGAGAGGAGGGAGAATCACCCATTTCCACAAAGACCTGACACCTCTCTGGAATGGCAGCTACTCTCAGAGATATTGAAGATTCAAAAGGCAGCGCTCCCTGGGCAAGGTGACATGCAAAATGATGTCCAGAAGAGCTTCTGCTGGACGTTAGTAAGGCACATGGTGTAGTCGTTGCCATTTCTGTAGAACTGAGAGGACATGGGTTGTCCCCCTGGAGGAGAGGGAGAGTGAAGATCTCTACAAAAAGCTGTTCCAGTTGGTTTCCCCTTCCCGTCCCAGGAGAAATGGCCTAAGAGGTGTCATTAGAAGAGGGAATGGCCTCAAGCTCCACCAGGGGAGGTTCAGGCTAGACATTAGGAAAAAACTTTTCCCAGAAAGGGTGATTGGGCAGTGTCAGAGGCTGCCCAGGGAGGGGGTTGATTCACCTTCCCTGGAGGTGTTTAAGGCACAGGTGGACGAGGTGCTGAGGGACATGGGTTAGAGATTGATGGGAATGGTTGGACTCAGTGATCCTGTGGGTCTTTTCCAACCTAGTGATTCTATGATTCTATGATTATTGAAAACCACTGTGGTTTGTCCTGAGAACTGTGCCTTTCCTTTATCCGTACACTTACCTGTCACCTCTCTCATCGTTATCTGTAGAGTGGTGGAATGATTCCCATATGGAGAAAGATGCGTTAAATAAGGGAATATCTGGTTGTTTGTGGTTACATAAAGTGAAGGCGTTGTCATCGCCATCATCATCACCGTCATCATTGCTGTTAGAGACATCAGCTGTACACAAATCATTCTGTAAAAATAACTTTCCAAGTGTAAGACGAGCCCAAGCAGATGTAACTCTGTGCTGCTGCGCTCAGTGAGTCCTGGTGACCCTCAGCCAAGCAGGGTGAATACAGCATTCGTGAGTGGCTGCCCCTTCCCAGTCAGGATTCCATCGCTGCCCTGAGCCGTCTGCCAGTGCCTTACAGCCCCTTTTGTGAAGAAATTCTTCCCAATATTCCATCTAACCCTCGCCTGGTGCTGCTTGAGGCCATCTCCTCTTGTCCCATCACTTGGTACCTGGGAGCCCAGCACCCACTTCACTCCGATCTTCTTTTCAGGAGCTGCAGGGAGCGATGAGGTCTCCTCTCAGCCTCTTCTCCAGGCTAAACACCCCCAGGTCCCTCAGCTGCTCCCAGAACCCCTGGGCTCCAGCCCCGTCCCCAGCTCCGTTCCCTTCCTCTGGACGTGCTCTTTCCTTTACTGACGGGCGCAAACCTGAGCGCAGGATTCCAGATGTGGCCCCACCAGCTCCGCTCCCTGCTTGCTGCCGGTGGGGGCTCCGGCTTTGTGCGCCGGGATGAGGAGCCCGGTCAACTCGGAGCCTCAGCCACTGAACTCTGTATTTGACCTTGAGGAGCGAAGGCATTAATCCACAGCACCGCGTGGTGCGTCGTGCTCCTAATCCTCTTGCTGATGAAGGACAATATTATCACGTTGGCAAAGTCAATGGTAATGGCTTACGACAGCTTCCCTCCCCGCGGCGGCTTCTGCATCGTATTAACTTTATCTACAGATTGCCGAGCTGCTGGCAGAGCGAGGGGGAAGGAAGGGCTTCTACCTGACACGAGAGACAATCACCTGCTTCAGAGGCGCCCGTGGGGAATATTAAAGAGCTCAGGGAATGCAGGGGCTCCATTTCGACGGGGCAGCCCCCTGTACCCTGGTTTCGGAAGGCGGCCTGGAAAGGTGTGTGCGCTCCTCGCAGCGGCGTCGCCATGCCAACGAGCGGAGGGATGGAGCTGCCGCCACTGATTCCTCCAAAAAGTCACCTCCCCTGGAGTTATAAAGTCCACCCCTCTATCTCAGGGGCAGCAGCTCTCCTCCCTGAGCAGCTTCTGTGCCTTGGGTTCAGAGAGGAAGATGTGAACAGGACATGGGGAGACGATGGAGAGTGGCCCCCAGGAGGCACAGGGAGCCAGGCGGCGCTGCTCAGGGCCCAAACTGGACTGAGGGGTTTCATTTCATCCAGGATTCATTTTTAATTGGATTAGAGAGACTTTGTGCCTCCTGGGACTGATGCTCCGAGGCACAGAGCTGCTCAGAGCCTGGCAGAGGTCCGTGGGTGAGAGCAGCCCGAGGCACACAGCAGCATTGGTCTGGGTCACCGTGATGGGGACGCGGTGCAGAGCAGGACCTGGGGGCGCAGAACATCTCGGGGCTTTGGCATTTCCTCTGCATTGGATTATCGGGTCTTGCAAAGGCTTTTGCATCAAGCCAGAGATGAAAAGCACCTCGGGGAAACCCCTGCCTGGAGGAGTCGTGAGGAGGCTCCAGTTGATTATGTTGAACTTGGAAGCAGGGCTTGTACATGAAGGAGGCCACATCAGCACCTTGGATCCCATCCCTGGGGTCGGGAGCTTTCCTCATCCCCTTCTCCCCCCACCCCCATGTTTAATCATGAGGAGAAGGCAGAAGAGATGAGGCTGAGAGAAGGGGCTGCTTCTTCCCGTGCCTCAGGCAGTGCTTCAGTCTGGATTGGAGTCTGGCTTTCACATTATCCCTCCAGCATTCCTCGCTCTGCTTCTCCCTTGTCTTTTTCATCCAAGCTTTGGGAACCCTTCACATTGTAGTCAAGAAGGTTTGTCTCAAATCCACATTTTCAGACCAAAGCCAGAAAGTTTAAGAAACCTGTGGGACCCGAGGCATCCACGCCACCCCCTGCCCCCTGCACAGCCCCCTCACTGCTGTGGAAAGGGCTCTTCGGTGATGGCTTCCCCAGCTGTCCTGCACGCCACCACGAGCCCTGTCCAGGGCCTTCAGGGCCAAGTGGAGGAGCTCAAATGGACCTTAGGGCTCTTGTTCCACAACGCAGGGGATCAGGGTGGATTTTCCTTCAGCTTGATGCTTAACCACATGGGTAATTTGAAGCATGTGCTGCACTCATAGTGAAGCCGGCTGGGTTTAAGCATGTGCTTAAAGTTAACTACGACTTTATGAGGCTGCAGACCTGGGAGACTGTCTCTGTTTGTGGATATCCCGGTGTCTGCCAAGAACATTTGCTTGCGTACACATTCGCAGCAACACCCAGTACAGAGGAGTCCAAGCAACTGCTTTCCTTCCAACAAACCTTCTCCCATGGTGATCCCCATGGTGTTGTTCCTGCAGCACTTCCCCATCTCTTCCCCGGGATGGTGTGTGACTGCTTGGACCTGGAGACTCTTGTCAGGGAATCAGAGAATTGGTTGGTTGGAAGAGACCTCTGAGATCATCAGATGCAACTGTCCCTGTCCAGTACTAAACATCTCTGAGCACCTCATCCACCCGTCTGCTGAGAGAGGGGAGATGGAGATGAGATCTTAGGCAGAAATGTTTTTCTATGAGGGTGATGAGGCCCCTGGCCCAGGCTGCCCAGAGCAGGGGTGGCTGCCCCATCCCTGGAGGGGTTCAAGGCCAGGTTGGATGGGGCTGGGAGCCCCTGATCCAGTGGGAGGTGTCCCTGCCCATGGCAGGGGTTGGATGTGGATGGGCTTTGAGGTCCCTTCCAACCCAAACCATTCAATCATTCCGTGATTCTCCCCATGCCTCCCCCAGCCCACAGAGATGGATCCTGTTCTCTGAGCTTTCCTCCGTGCATTTGTCTGGGATTCTTGTCCAGACACCCCTTTATGAGCAACAACAACAGAGAAAAGGGAGGTAAATCATCTCCGATTTGTTGGAAGGTAAATACCGTTCCCTCCATTGCCCCTGACAGCCCGCGCCACGGCTGAGCTCCCCCCAGGAGCGTGCGGCCATTAATCACCTTCAAACCGCATCGTTCCACCTCGCAGTTTTTGCTGTGGTGTAAGGTTAGGCTGGAAATCTGCTTCCAATCCCGCCTGCTCCTCGTTTGGGGAGAATCCGACGCTGGAGGGGAGCCAGCGCTCACTTATCTGCCTCGCTTCCAGCTGCTGTGTAGAATGAAATGCTTTTCATTCAGTTGTTGCGCTCTGTTTTCCCTTTCCCCTTCATCTCCTTCTTTCCCCCCCTCCTTTCACCACGTCTGGGACGAGACTAGGATGAAGCCACTTTATCTCCAGCTGCTCTGGGTTCGGGCGCGGAGCCGCAGGAGGCCCGGCCAGCACCGCTGTAGATCCGGGATGATGAGGTGGCAGCCGGCACCCGGCTAACGAGAACGGGAGGAGAGAGGATTATAATATTTTTCTGTATGGATTATCCACGCCAATAAACATCGCAGTGACATGGCTGGATTTTCTTACGGTGGATTTGTTGGTAATGTTGAAGCCTCCGTATGCAGTTTGTGAGGAGCAACTTGGAAAGCCAGTAGTGGGAGGGCTGACACGGCCTCCCTTGGGCTTCAGAACGGGGCTTTTGCTGACTTCCCGTCCCCTTTCATTTTATTATTGGTCATGAAAAGCTTCTTTTTCAATTTGCCATCACTAAAGGTTGAGTTTTGCCTCCTGCTTTGTTCCCTCCCCTTACCAACCCCTCCTGGTTTTGCTCCTCACAGCTAAACTTTTCATCCTGAGATATCATCTCCCGTAAGGTGCCTGGAGACATAGAAGACTCCAGCATCATCTGCCTGGAGGTCAAACCTTTCTCAGATCTCCTTCTACAAGAGATCTACAAAGCAGAGCTTAACATTGCTGGACTTTCTTGACTTAGAATCATAGAATCATAGAATAACCAGGTAGGAAGAGACCTACCAGATCATCGAGTCCAACCATACTTGAACATCTAGATCCCGTGAACATCCCCAGACTCTTCTGGAATGGTGACTGTAGGTGCTTAATGTTGCTGGATGCTCTTGACCTGGACATCTAGATGTCATGATCTCCCCAAAGCTCCTCTGAAACCATTTAGTGTAGGGGCCCAGACCCTCTGCTGACTGGGGGGCTGCACAGTGCTGAGGAGAGGAGGAACAGGAGTGTTAACAACAGAGACTTTGCTTGTGGAAGCCTTTAATCAGAACGATTACAATTAGCAGTGAACAGTCTCCACACACCGTGTGCTGGGCTTTCCCTGTCCTACAACACTGCCTTCCTGGCTCGTTCCCTGCGACACCTCATTTTCGGTGCTGCTAAAAGTGGCTGCCTCGAGGGGACCCCAGTGCTCGGGAGAGGAGGCTGCCTTCTCCAGCAAGGTCCATCCCTCCTGAGCCTGGTGTGTGGAAGCAGCTGGCTGGGAAGGAACTGAAGCTCTTGCTTTTCTCCCACCACAGGCCACCTCTCTCCACCCTCTCAAGTTCCTCGTGGCTGTTTAAAATACCGTTCGTCTTCTCAAAGTACTTTTAATTGCTGCACCTCACCCAGCAGGCTCATAAAAGCAGATGGAAGGCCCAAAGGTCTCCTCTGCTGGAAAGTTGGGCTTTTTCAGATTTGGAAGACCTCAATTAATAAAATATTCCTCATTTCTCTAAGGTCACGTGTAGCAACCAGGCCTTGTGATGGAATGAATGCCTTCTCCTCGGGATGTCTGCTTGCTGGGATCTCATTAATGTGCACTCGTGTGACATGAGTGAAAACTAGATAGGATGGAAAGTGGCTGCTTCACTTTTTCTCATCTGATGTGAGACAGCAGACTTTGTAATGCTGAGTTTTACCCTCTCTTCCCCATCGATCAAATCTGTTCTTGATGCCCAACCGTCCTTCACATCCTTGCAGAGACCAAGTTCAGAGGAGGCCATGGAGATGATCCAAGGGCTGGAGCACCTCCCGTATGAGGACAGGCTGAGAGAGCTGGGATTATTCAGCCTGGAGAAGAGAAGGCTGAGGGGAGACCTTAGAGCAGCTTCCAGTGCTGAAAGGGGCTCCAGGAAAGCTGGGGAGGGGCTCTGGATCAGAGAGTGTAAGGAATGGAGCTGGGGAAGGGTCTGGAGCCCAGGGGTTCTGGGAGTGGCTGAAGGACCTGGGGCTGTTTAACCTGGAGGAGGCTGAGGAGAGACCTCACTGCTCTCTGCAGCTCCCAGAAGGGAGTTTGTGGTGAGGTGTGTGCTGGGCTCTGCTCCCAACTCAGAGGTAATCAGACAAGAGAAAATAGCTTCAAGCTGCTCCAGGGGAGGTTTAGATTGGCTGTTAGGGAAAATTTCATTCCTGACAGTGGTGAAGCCCTGGCAGAGGCTGCCCAGTGCAGTGGTGGAGTCTCCATCCCTAGAGAGGTCCAAACAGCATGTAGAGTTGGCACTTGGTGACCTGGTTTGGCAGGTACGGTGAGGTTGGGCTGATGGTTGGACTGCATGAGCTGAGATCTTTTCCAGCCTCAGTGAGTCCATGGTTCTATGATAGAGAAGGTACTTCCATGGCATTGTGGTGCTCCAGAGCAGGATGTGAGATCAGGTATTTATTTTTTCACCAGACCTGTTGGAACACCAGCACTCACCTCCCTTTTATGCAGTCTGGAGCTGGAGCCCATGTGTTGTACCCAGCGATCGTCTGTCTCAGGCCCCACCACCCACCCACCCGCGTTGCAGAGAAGAGGCCCCGTGCAGATATCCCCTGATTTCTGGACAGGCTGTGCTCATCCATTTTACCCCAGCACAAGACAACCCTCTTCTGCAGTGCAGCTCCAGCAGCTGAGGGCAGCCCTGGGGATGCGATGGCAGCGCAGCCGTCACAGGAGGGTTTGCTGTGCCCCAAAGCAGGTTCCCCAGCACCGCGCAGACCCTGCAGCCCACGCTGCGCTCCCCTCCACGCACTCCTCCGGTGTCTCCTCCGGCAGCTGGGCTGAGCAGAGCAACATGGCTCCAACACAGACATTTTTGCCAGGGATTTCGCGATTGGCTGCCCTCCCTCACCTCCGAACGGGGACTCCTTGCCAAGCACGCGTTTCCCAGCAGTACCTTTCCAACCCTGTCACCTGCAAACACGATTACTCCTTGCTTCCCATCAGCTTCATTAGTGATGGGGATGGAAAAGGACTGAAGTGGAGCACGCTGCGTTCACCAGGAGGGACGCGTTGTTAGCAGGCAGAGGGAAAGGACTGTGCCAGACCAGCTCTGTCAGACACAGTGCAGCTGTTCTTGGTGAAGCTCGCACTCTGATACAAGGCAGCGAGGCATGAAGAAGGCTTCTGGGAGCTGGAGAAGGGACCTTATGTATATTGGTGTATTAAGCATAGAGAGAATGTGGCTGTAGCAGCTCCCCTGATGCTGCTGGCTCTGACCAGGACTCAACACCCTTCCTCTCAGGGGTGGTAGAGGAGGTGCCAGGCAGGCTTAGAGAAGGGAAGACTGTGAGGAGACCTTAGAGCAGCTTCTAGCACTGAAAGGGGCTCCAGGAAAGCTGCGGAATGGCTCGTGATCAGGGAGCGCAGGGAGCAACCAGAGAATGAAGCCCAGGACTTGGCTCCCGGTGCTTTTCCCTTTAACAGGAGTTAACTGGGTTGTCTCCTCTCTGTCTGTGAACCTTGGGGCCACCAGGGCTTCCAGGGCTGCAGAGCTCCACCAGGGTTCATGCACGCACTCATGGCTTGTGGAAAGGCCAAAATAGAAGGCATCTTGCAAACATCACTGTGTGAAGGCAGCAATAAAAAAATACATGTATTTTAATCCAATCTGGATTGGATTTTGTGATAACAGCAAATTTCATCACCGAGAACTAAATTTCTGTTGATTTTCGAGTGTACAGCACAAAAGCCTCGTGTTCGTTCAAAATAGTCAACGTTTTCCTGGCACCCGCTGAAAATGCGGTGTCACCACTTTTGTTAATGGTGTCAGCAACAAACGTGAGCCCAGAGCAGGCAGTGGGCACGGAACGTGTTTCCCTGAGTCATCACGGTTTGGCATCGCAGTTTCTCTGGGCAAACAGAGCAGCGTTAGGTGACCTTAACAGCAGAATCTCCTGCTCCAGCTGGCAGCTGGCTTCTGGCAGAGGGCATCGTGCCGCAGGGTTGACTCACCGCTCCGGCAGTGGAGGGGGTGAAGGGGATGAGAAGGAAGCAGTGGGCGCTGAGATCCTTCCTCAGCCTCAGGGGACATAGAGTCATAGGATGGGTTGGGTTGGAAGGGACTTCAAAGCCCACTCGGTCCCACCCCGGCCATGGGCAGGGACCCCTCCCACTGGATCAGGGGCTCCCAGCTCCATCCAGCCTGGCCTTGAACCCCTCCAGGGATGGTGGCCAATGAACACATGCTCCGAGGCCTTTCTGTAGAGGCGGCTGGCAAAATGCTCTTCCCACCTTCACATATGGCAACATGGAGGGTTTTGAGCTCCCAGGGAAGAGGTGATGTTTGTCATCCCATCCTTTTGTTTGCTTTGTTGTTCTCCTGCTCTTCCTCCCTCAGCTTTTGCTCTTGTTCAGAATTTCCTGCGGGTCTGAAGGAGAGAGACCATGCAGCTGCGTGTTGACCTTCTAGCTGGAGCTGGGCACACAACAACCGACTGTGAGCTCAACACTTCATTTCCCCAGGAGCTCTGGGCAAGGCGAGCTGCTTCCAGAGAGTGATTCACCAGGTGGATTTTGAGTGCTGGCAGGATTCATTACTTCGCCGGTACGTTTCGTTATCCAGTTGTCTCTGTGTGTTCCCAGCACCTTGCTGTCTGAACACCTTCTGGTAGCGCCTTGGGCGATTCAACTCGTGTCTGTTCTGCGTGGTTTGTTTGCTCATCCAGCTCCCCGGGAGAAATGAACGGAGGAGAGTTGTGGCGGGGGGGAGGAGAAGGTTGTTGATTTGTTTTCCATTTATTTATTCAGAGCCAGCGTCTGCACAGTTTTGTGTTCATGGTAGAAAAACCATGCTGAGAAAATGTTCGTTACCCTTGGAGCTGGCCTCCCTGGAGAGGCTCGTTTTCTGGAGCCTGTTTTGTGGCACAGACAAGCTTGCACCCACCCGCAGAGCCCCCCATGGTGCCCAAAGCAAGGCTGCTCACCCCAGGCTGGGTGAGTCCCAGGTATCCCAAATCAGAGCCAGGGAATATCTTCAATGAAAGGAACAACTTCAGCGTAAGGACTCCAAGAAAGCTGGGGAGGGGCTCTTGATCAGGGAGGGCAGGGACAGGATGAGGGGAATGATTTTCAGCTGGAAGAGGGAAGATTGAGGTGAGATGTCAGGAAGAAATGTTTTTCTGTGAGGATGATGAGGCCCTGGCCCAGGTTGCCCAGAGCAGGGGTGGCTGCCCCATCCCTGGAGGGGTTCAAGGCCAGGTTGGATGGGGCTGGGAGCCCCTGATCCAGTGGGAGGTGTCCCTGCCCAGGGCAGGGGCGGCACTGGATGGGCTTGGAGGTCCCTTCCAACCCAAACCATTCTATGTTCTATGAACATACAGGACCAGACCTTGTCCTGACGATCTGTTCTGTAGGCAGTTGATGTGAAAACCAGGTGGCCGGTCACGGTGCCTCGTGTTCCTGAGGAGATGGTGCTCGAAGAGCTCAAACGTGACTGTAGGCTCTTTCAAGCATTTCTTTGCCAACCACCATCAACTAACGTGCTTGATTCAGCCTCATCCAGATGCTGCTTTTGGCCGGGCGCTGGCCCACGTTGACAGCAGTCGTGTGCTGAAGCAGGGAGCCTCCTCCAGATGGCTGGCGCTTAAATTCAGCTCATCTGACCAGTTTGCCTTCAGGCTACTTTTGGTGCTGGAGCAGATCTGGAGGAAGAACTGGTCTTTGTGCGGATGTTTTGGGGCAGGCGCGGGTTCCAGCCGTGGTTTGGGCTCATCCCACCAGGAAGCCCTTCAAGCATATCTCACATCCGCTGGATCCGTGCCACCTTGCAGGCGAGAGCGCGGTGCCGCTCACCCTTTCATTATCAGCCAGCAGCGCGGATGTGACATGCTGCTTCCATTAGCTTTATTTTTAGCCTTAGTCTCCTTCTCGCACATCTGTTCCTGTCCAGGAACCATCGGCCAAGAGCAAGTGGCCAGAGGTGGAGGAGGGAGATCTTTGCTGATCACACCAAGAGGCCTGTGGGAGGCCAAACCTCTAGAGCTTGGGAAGTAATTGTTCCCAGGTTTATTGCTGAGCCTCGGGTGCTGGGGGAAGGGCTTTGCCTGGCCGTCCTTCCCTTGTCCTCATCTTCCTGCTGCGTCCCAAAGGTGTTTATGGAGTGAACAGTCTTTCTTTGTAAAGGTTCCCCAAATGCCCTCATCTGATAAGCAGAACTGGGTAACAGGCGGAAGACTCAGCACTTCCCTGCTCCCTACATTCATTTTAATTCCAGAACATCAGTATAACTGGTACCACCCACTGGTTCCACTCCCCCTTGTACAACTCGTGGAGTCGGTGTGGTCTCCAAATACTGTATGAGCTGCAGGTTTTTATTGACACTTAGAGGTTGTGGTTACTCACAGCAGAGGAATGTCCCTTCTTGGACACGTAGCAGCTTTGTGGTGCATCAGGGAGCCCAGGAGATGTTTCCAGGTCTCCTCCAAAGCAGCAGTTTTCAGTTCTGCTCTCAGTTGCAGGCACTTCTCTAATGAAATGGAACATAACCAGGGACTGTGAACTGGGACATTAATTCAGAACCAGGGCAAGAGGATGAAACACTGGGTAGATGAAGACGAGCAGAATGGAGTGGATGCTTTAAAGCCGTCTGCCTGTCCCATCCTCTCTCCCTGTGCTGGTATTTTGGTGGACAGGGTTACTGTTAGATCTCACCGTGTAAATTCTCAGTCTAAATATCCTCTGACTCACATAGTTAATGCTACCGAGGGAGCTGGTGTGCAAAGCACACCCTGTGCCAGAGCCCCAGAAAAATCACTGCAGCATCTGGCTGACCTTTACACTGAAGGTGGATCCATCTTGCCTTCCTCTGGGCTCCTCCTAGGCAGACTTGCAGGCACATCTGCTTTTCTGGGCTCCTCTATTCAGAGCCAGGCGGCTCCGAAAGATGGCCCTGCCCTTCCAGGGAAGGGTCCTGAGGCCAGTCTCTCTCCAACAACCGCAGGAGGAGGCTACAGCTCTCTCTTCGACAACCAGGCCTGGTGAGATTGTTGCCAGGAGGACTGTACAGCACGGATCCCTTCTCGTTCCCTCTCCCTAGTCCCTTCATGGTCACTAGGATGCATTATTTGTCCTGAGTGCCTGCTAAAGCCTGAGCACTGAATTAAGCCCATGGTGATTTGCATAACTCAGGTTCTCAAGGCTCTGTATGAAACGTGTCAGAATGGATTTTTGCTCTACAGTTGCCACTACCAAAATGGAAATAAATCAATGCAGTACGTGTAAAGTCAGGAAGAAAGTCCTCCATGACACAGTAGGGAGCTGATGTGATTCTTCTGGCTGAGCCGGCAGCAAGATGAAACTGGGAAGGTCTCTGTGACTAAAAGGACCTTGAGCCCGTGCTCCCCAGCCTGCCCTGGTGGCTCAAGGCTGATGTGCTCCTTGGGATTGTGCTGAGCCAGCCCGAGCAGCAATCATCGTGTAATAGAAAACACCCCACAAACATGTGATATCTGGTTTTACATCTTGATAGCGTGTTACAGAGCCCCAGGGACTCCTCAGAGCCACAGCTGAGTTACTGCATCAACCGAGGACGTGCCTTGCTGTCTGTGGTCTGGGTGTTACTGATGGAACGGTGCCTGTCCCTGCTTCTGCTTGGTCGGTACCAGAGAGGTGAGGAGGTGACAGTCCCCCCATCTGTGATGCAGAGGTTCTTCACATATCGCTTGCTCATCCATCTGGTCAACACCAAACGATCCTCCCCAGTGTGCAGGCTGCTTTTTGCCCTGCAGCTCGGAGCTCCGTGACTGTTATTTCCCTGGCAGGTAAAAGCTTTGGGAAATTAATGCAGAGTGCAGGTTCACACCTTGTCACGGAGAGGCAGAGTTTAATAAACTGTGGAGGCCAACTGTGGGCTCCTCCGTGTTAGTGCAGGCAAGCAGCTGGAAGCGGCTCTGCCGAGGAGCCTCGCAGCTGGATGCCAGCGACACAGCACCCAGCAATTCCCCAGCTGCTGCCTTCCTCACTGCCAAAGCCTCTGGAACCAGGGACTGGATGGAACCAACTGCAGGGGAACGGCATCCCAGGCCAAACATCGTACAGGTGCCTGCACGGTCTTGCAGAGATCTAGGAAAACTCTTTTTTCCACACCTTGCTTCAGCCTCCTGAACCTGCAGAGATTTTAAAGGTGAGCCCAGCCCATTTCCAGACTGAATGGATTTAGTTTAGACTGAATGGGCTAAAGCAGGTTTAGTTTGGAGGAGAGGAGGCTGAGGAGAGACCTCATCGTGCTCTGCAGCTCCCGGGAAGGAGCAGTAACAAGTGAGAGGATGAGAGGACATGGCCTCAAGCTGTGCCAGAGAAGGTTTAGATTGAATAGTAGGAAAAAATTCTTCACCGAAAGAGCTCTCAGGCACTGGCAGAGGTTGCCCAGGGCAGGGGGTGGAACTGGATGGGCTTTGAGGTCCCTTTGAACCCAAACCATTCGATGAAATGTATGGACACTGGTTTCATATCCTGGAACTGCTCTCCAGGTTTGCTCTGGCCCAGCATTTTAGCACTGTCCTTTGCATCTCCTTTTCCTTCNTTGCCCAGCCCTGAAGCTCGAGGTTCTGTGTCTTGCGTTAAGCACAGGAACGTGCTGGCTGCCTGTGGTTCTGGAGGTCTTGTCCATGGGCTCTCTGGGGGCTCTGGCACCAGAAAGCAAGTGAGAAGAACCCACTGCAGGACTTTTTAAACAAAGATCACATTGTCAAGGTTTATCTTGTACAGCTTTGTAGTTTAGGAGTGGTTTAGGAGTGCACAGGTATGGTTGAACTCAATGATCTGAAAGGTCTTTTCCAACCAAGCGATTCTATAATTCTACGATTTTGCAGCCTGGTGCTGGCAATAATGGTGACACTCACAAATTCAGATGCCAGCAGGGTGTAAAGTGCAGATCTGTTGGGGTTAGGGTTCCTCGGGGTGTCAGTGGTGCCTTCCTGCTCTCTGCGGTCCAGGAACTGCACACGGAGCCAATCTGGGTGTTTCACCAAGTGCAGCGAGTACACCCAGCGCATACTTAAGCTTCTTACAAGAAGCCCAGTGATCTCTGAAGGGATCAATTCATCGATGTTCAGCTTCGCTGTGGCAGTTCAAATGGTGGAAAAAATTACCCTCGTCTGGGAGCAGCTTGAACCTGCCTGATGTTGGGACTGAGCTGAGCAAGGGCCTGTGAGGAATAGCTCCTGTGGAGAGACGAGCAAGAGCCCAGATCAGTCACAGCCATCTGACCGGGGAGGGTTAGAGCTGGGTTTTACGACTGATTATCATGCACAGTGTGAGAGCTGATGGTGAGAGCTCGCACGCTCTCTCTTCCCGGCCGCCCTTGGCGCATGCAGGTTCTGCAGGAGGAGGCGGCCGCCTCGGCGCACGCGTGAGGGGTCGCACGCAGCCAGCACCGGTGGCAAATCCTGATGGCTCTGGAGGGTTTGTTGCACCAGGAGAGAGGTCTGGCTTTGACAGCAGCCATCGTGCACCCCGGCTCCTGCATGTGGCTTCTGGAGCAGCAGCGTGGGGTTCACAGGGATAATGCTGGGAACGCGCCTTGGCCGAGGTGTGACATCCACCCCATGCCGCAGCGGGGCCGAGCTGGCAAACAGGGCCCTCTGCAGCCATCCGTGATGCCAGGAACACATAGGGAAGCTCAAGGAGAGGTTTTTCTGCGGCTGGTATGCATTATTCAGCTATGTGGATCGTTTCTCTTGCTGCAGCATTCAGCATTATTCACAGGCCTGAGTTTTTCCCCCTAACAGCTATGAAAAGAGCCCCCCCAACACTGCCTGCAATTGGAGTAAGAAACATCAGACAGTCTGGAAAAATATTGATGTTTTGCAATTGCTGGTAGATGTCAAGAAACTGCAGAAGAGGGAATAAATTAACAGTGGTTTTAAATACAGAGCCCCTAACAAGGAGAGAATTAAAGCATTTCTTCTTAGTCATGCACACAACATCTGGATGAGGTGCAGGTGGAAGAGATCTGTCTTGAAAAGGAGAAGGGAAAAAAACCCTAGTGGTGTGTTTCTTTTAAAACAACTTCTTTCTTGAAGCTCAACATGAGCTGGCAACGTGTGCTCAGAGCCCAGAAACCAGCCGTGTCCTGGGCTGCATCCAGAGCCAAGGGAGCAGCAGGGAGGGAGGGGATTCTGCCCCCCTGCTCTGAGAGACCCACCTGGAGCCCTGGGTCCAGCTCTGGAGTCCTCAGCACAGGGAGGACATGGAGCTGTTGGAGCGAGTGCAGAGGAGGCCACGGAGATGATCTGAGGGCTGGAGCAGCTCTGCTGTGGCTGCCCCATCCCTGGAGGGGTTCAAGGCCAGGTTGGATGGGGCTTGGAGACCCTGATCAGTGGGAGGTGTCCCTGCCCAGGGCAGGGGTGGCACTGGGTGGGCTTGGAGGTCCCAAACAGTTCTATGATTCTGATTCTGTGTTCACGCAGCAGTGAGCCCGAGGCAGGACCTGCACTGCTGTCCCCACGTGCTGTCCCCCAGCACCAGCTCCCCAGGCTGGCAGCTCTGCCTGAACACGAGAGCCGCATGTGTGCACCCCCACCTCCCTTTGGATGCCCTTGGGGAGATGTGAAATCCAAATCGTGCGGTGCCGAGGTACAGCTGAACGGTTCAGTCTTGGCTCCACGATTGTGAGAGGCCAGAGCAGAAGCGTGGTCATCAAACCCCATGGTCACTCCTGTCAGCGTAACAGAGAGGACGGGTCTGTGCGTCCCTCTGGAGCAGGGAACCCTTCCCACTCTGCTGACATGACCTCGGGCGTGTCGTGCCTTGCAATGGGCTGGGTTGCCATGGAGACTGCTGGGATGGTATCGGTAAATGCACAGCGAGGTTCCGTGCAAACAGAATATCGGGGGCTTGGGAGGGTAAAAATTACAATAAAGCAGAGTGGGATTTGTGTGAAAGTCAGAAATGGATTAGGAAATGCCTGCGATGGTGCAAGGGCTGCGCTGCTCTGGTGGCCGGAGGTGGGACAGGGCAGAGAGCTGCACGTGAACAACAGCGGGCGGCAGGAGAAGGCCAACTCCACTAGAGGCCGGCTGGTGGGTTTGGAAAACCTTACTAGAGCTGTTCACCATCCTCTCCCATGGTTCCTGCCTTTCCCTCCAGCTTTCTCTTTGGAAAAGTCTCTGCCAGCTCCCCGCCAGCTGGCACTTCTTCTGGCTTCAGCATTGCTCACCTCTGAGGACGAGCCTTAGAGTTATGGAGAGCTTTGGGTGGGAAGGGACCTTTACAGATCATCCAGTTCCAACTGCTTGCAGGAACAGGGACACCTCCCACTGAATCAGGGACTCCAAGCCCCATCCAACCTGGCCTTGAACCCCTCCAGGGACGGGGCAGCCACCCCTGCTCTGGGCAGCCTGGGCCAGGGCCTCCCCACCCTCACAGCAAAACATTTCTCCCCAAGATCTCATCTCAATCTCCCCTCTTGCAGCACAAAACCATTCCCTTCATCCTGTCCTTGCCCTCCCTGATGAAGATCCCCTCCCCAGCTTTCCTGGAGCCCCTTTCAGCACTGGAAGCTGCTCTGAGGTCTCCCCACAGCCTTCTCTTCTCCAGGATGAACAACCCCAGCTTTCAGCCTATCCTTGTAGGGGAGATGCTCCAGCCTTAGCATCATCTCCATGGCCTCCTGTGGTTTCTGTGATTCCCCGAATCAGCTTTGCTGGGTTTGCCTGTGGAGCATCCACGCATGGTGTCTCCTCTCCATTCAGTGTCCTCGCGGTGCTGTGACAGCTCTGACCGCAGGGCCTGCTCCTCTTGCCCCATGTGCCACACGGTGTTAGAAGGGCTGTGGGCATTCAACCGCGTGGGTTGACTTCTCCCCAAGTGCTGACAGGACCAACTCACTGACAATTTGCAGCCTTTCACGTTCCCTTTCCATTGTGCACAGTCCCGGCTGTCCCAGCCAGGCGCGAGTGTTTGCAGGGCAGCAGCTTTGAGGGCTCAGGGCAGCATCGCTGCCTTTGAGAAGGAGCGTGGCTGCAGGAGACTGTGAAACAGATGAATTTTTATACCTTTTTTTTCCTGTTCTCATGAAAAGCAAATGCACCGTTCCCTCCTCCCCCCCATCTCCCCGAACCAATATACAATTCTGACAAATCAGCCCCGTATGCAAATCCAATAAAGTTAGCATAATTGGCTTTGTTACGAGGAGCTGGAACAGGCTGCTCTGCATGGAAATCAAAACGAGGACCCACTAAAAAATGGAATCAGGTGATGGTCACCCTGGCACCGCGTCCCGAGGGGTGGGAGCCATGCGAGGGTCAAGCTGGGGGGCTCCGAGCGGACGTTTTCAATCTTCGTGGAGAATTTGTAAAAGCAAAGGGGCAAGGGAGGGAGGGGCAGATTGCATTCATGGTTTAATGTTTAGCAGATGAAGAAGTAAAACTGATGCGTTTCACAATCACAAGGAACAACAGCGAGAGCTCGCTGTGTATTTTGTTAATTGCATCTGTTTTAAAAGATCGAGTAAGTGACTGCTGAAACAAAAACAAATCCGAACACTCAAAACATTTTGCTTAGAAAACACTGACACAAAAACAACTGCTTTTTTTTCCCCCTTTTTTTCTTTCAAGGAACTGTTCCAAAATAAACAATGAACATGAATCTGAGAGATGTAATGTTGACGCT
>WAAB01017513.1:41493-62635 GCA_013389865.1 Piaya cayana
GCGATGCGGAGCGATAACCCAGGATCGAATCAGTCCCAGAGTCGTCTGGGGTAAGGACAGGTCATCTGGGGTAAGGACAGTGTGGGGAGCTGGCAGTGTCACTGTCATAAAGATAAAATAAAAAATACAGCTTTTAATCCTTTTAATTGGTTGCATTCCCGATGCTGCCTGGCGCTGGCTGGGGAACGAGGAGATCTATAGAACAGTGGGTTGTGTGTTCCAGCTTGTGCCCGAGACTGCGGTGTCATCAGAGTGGTGAGAGGAGAAAGCACCCGAGCCTCACCAGAAACCAGCCCTGCCCTTTCCATCAGCCCCGTGCTGGAAAACTGGCCCCGCTGGGCCGGTTGCTGTGTGCAGCACCCAGAAAGCATTTACGCTGAAAGGCTTCGGGGGCTAATGAGGGAGGAAGGACTTTTTCTTTGCTTTTGGAGGAGCCTAATTTTCTTCCCTAAACCTTTGCCAATGACAGACACTCTCATAAAGCATTTTTATTGGATTTTCAAACAATTTAATTAGCGTCTCCGTCCGTGCTGGCTGCAGAATTGGTGCAGAGCAGTCTCTGGAGACGGTAAAACAAAAGTGGCGACAGTGCTCTACGTGCATGGGATGGCAGGGGACAACTACAAAAATGGAGAGGGAAGAAGGACCTGGAAGGGAAACAGCCTGGCTGTATCTTCTCTGCAGGCTGAGGAGCAGCTGGGTGTGTTCATGTGTTCACTTTCCTCCTTCACACTTTCTCAAGGGGCTCTGTGGAGCGGGCATTGCCCTGGGAGGCACCATCCTGGTTGGGCTCGCTCCTGGCTTGAAGCAGGGACTGATCTGGAGCAAACCAAGACATTCTCCTGGCAGAGGTGCTTGGCCTTGGGGCACCACGAGTATATCCAGAAGTCCAAGCAGCCTATCATAAGTCCAGCCTTGTTCCCTTTTCACCCCTCAGCTGCTTTCAACCACTATGGGATCCTGCCCCTCTGCTCTAGTGAGACTTCACCTGGAGCCCTGGGTCCTGTTCTGGAATCCTCAGCATAGGAAAGAAATGGAGCTGTTGCAGCGAGTGCAGAGGAGGCCACGGAGATGATCCGAGGGCTGGAGAACCTCCCACGTGAGGACAGGCTGAGAGAGTTGGGGTTTGAGATCATCAGATCCAACCGTACCCGTCCACTACTAAGCCAGATCCCCAAGCACCTCATCTACCCACCTTTTAAACCCCTCCAGGGATGGGGACTGCACCACCTCCTGCGCAGCCTCTGCCAGGGCCTGAGAGCCCTTTCCTAATGTCCAGTCTAAACCTCCCCTGGTTTAGATTGTCAGCTTGAGGCTGTTCCCTCTTGTCCATCCACCTGTCACTCGGGAGAAGAGACCAACACCCACCCCTCTACAACCTTTTAGGCAGTTGTAGAGAGTGATGAGGTGTCCCCTCAGCCTCCTCTTCTCCAGGCTAAGGAAACAGAGTAGAGATACGAGGGGCATCAGGGAGCTGTGCCGAGCAGGGATGATGTGTTTATGAGCCTCAATCCCAGTGAATACACCAGGGCTGCCTGGTTTCTATCAGCGCCCGGGGCAGGGTTCTGCTGCTCTTTTATATGGTTCCAGTACGTGCTGCGTGGTTCGTTCGGGGCCCTCCGAGGCTCACGGGATCCACATCCTGGCAGCCACATCTGGTTGCCATCCTGCCACCCTGGCTGTGCCAAATTTGGAGCCTCAGCCGTGCCAGAGCCGCGCAGCAGGGCTGGCCCTGAAAGCTGCCTGATCACCAAACGCAGAAAGCAGGAGATGAGAAGCAGGACAGGAAAGGAGAGGAGAAAACTGGAGGGTGAAGTCATCGATTAGGGAAGGGCTAGTGGAGAGCAGCCAAGCTGAGCGCTTCCCAGCAGCTCCCTGACCCGGCAGCTGGAGAAATCCTGCAGTGTTGGGGCAGAAGGAGGTGCCCTGCACCCCAGATCTTCCGCTCCTTCCGCTGGGAATCAACTGTTCCCTGCAGCAAAGCATGTTTTTCAACAAAGATTTGCTGAAAACAACATTTTTCAGCAAGGAAAATGAAATAATAGAGAATCTGGCTGGTCTATTCAAGGGAGGGAAGGGTTTGCTAATGGAGGTGTATTTAATTTTATCCAAGTTATTAATGCAATTTCTGTTCTGGCCACAGATCAGTCTCACAGGCCTGCTGCAATCCTGCACGTGCACATTTCCCTGCCCAGATTACAGGGAGTGCAGAAGAAACCCAAAAAGGTCTATTCTGAGCTCAGGTGACTGTGCCCCTGGGGCTCAGCCCAGGCTGCTGTTGGACTCTGTGATGCTTTCCCTGCTCCGTCACCCCAGAATTCCCCCCTGCAGCATTTGGAGCAGATTTGCCGTGGGCTCAGCCCTGTATTTCTTTGGGNTGGAGGTGTATTTAATTTTATCCAGTTTATTAATGCAATTTCTGTTCTGGCCACAGATCAATCCCACAGGCCTGCTGCAATCCTGCACGTGCACATTTCCCTGCCCAGATTACAGGGAGTTCAGAAGGGACCCAAAAAGGTTTATTCTGAGCTCAAGTGACTGTGCCCCTCAGCCCTGAGCCCTGGGCTCAGCCCAGGCTGCTGTTGGNCGGGCAGCTGGGTGGCTTGGAGCCGGCAGCAAAACCCTGTGCTCTGCTCACTGCTGGACTCAGCACATTTATGACTTGTCGGCTGTTTTCAGAGGCAGATTCCCCCTTCCCTCCTTCCACCCATCGTCTCTCAGCACTCTGACCCAGCTAATGGATTGCAGACCCGTCGCCCCGTGTCCAGCGAGCCCTCGTGTTTAACTGGCAGCGTTTGCATTAGATGGAGATGTTCCTAGGGAGCGCAGAGAGGTAATTTCCCTCTGTACGGTGGATTTGTGCTAAAGGAAGGGGGGAGAAGTACCAAACGCTTTCATTTTTGTTGTAAAAGGTGGTGGAAATTACTCTCTAGCAGCAAATCTGTCCCTGTGGGTATTACCTCTTTGATGTGCAAAGGAGAGGGATGTTTTAGCTGATCTCAATATTTTTAATTCTCTTGCTGATTCCCAAGCCCTCTTTATCCCGAGCTACCAAGGCGTTGTCCATTGCCCCATGAAAGCAGTTGTGTTATTGTCTCTCCTAACCCCAGCCAGCCCTCAATTCCTGCCATCAGTTTTATGGTGACTCCTTTCAGCTGGCAACGAACAATGAGCTTTATGAGAAGACAAGGTGAGAAGCCGAGTGAGCAAAGCCCCTCCTGCCCCGTGCCTGAGGGGTACGTGACGCCGTGTGAGCCCAGCACCGCGCTGCCCCACAACACACTCATGCTCTCCCGTCTGGGAGGAGCTGCGGGGGCTCTCTGCTAGCAGAGCTTTCCTCATTCCAAAGATCTAAGCACAAGTTTTCCAACGTTCCTTTTAGCGTTTCTGTAATCGATTCGTGCCTGCGGCAGCTTTGGCAACTTGGTCAAACCATGATCCTTCTCCGTGCCACGTTCTGACTCGGCTCTGCTCCTCCCTTCTCAACAGGGAAAGGTTTTGCTTGTCGCTGGCATGGAGGAGATAGTTAAAACATGGGAGAAGGGAAGAGGGAAGCCTCTCCTGCTTTTTCTTTGCCTCCCACAGAAAACGTTTTCTTTTGTCCCTCCCATCAGCATGGAATACGTTCAGTGAGGAACAAAAGAGAAGCTGCCAGGAGAGATTCCTGTTAAGCAAGCCCCCTACTCATCTATTTCTACATTTTCCACAAATATAATGCCTGGCTCTTCATTACGAATGAATTCAGGCCTTTAGAAGCCGTCCCTTGCTCCCCCTGCGCTGTTACAGTCTGTTTTGCTGCTTCTGCATTTCCCACACGGTGCTCGAACAGCACAAGGATGGTTTGAAAGCAGGAGCGGGCGAACGTCTCTTAGCCGGCTCCAAATACTAAAGATGTTTCCTGAAATGGGAATAGTCGGGGAGGTTTGCAATTAGGCAACCAAATGCTGCCTAAATTTCAGTAGATTCAGGCTTCTGACATTCCATATATTGTTCACGCACCGGTTTTATGGTGCTGCTAGTAAAGCGAAGAATCTTTATTCCTTCTATTGAAGATTTCCCCCCTTTCCTCTGCGAGGGAAGGGCTTTATTCGCACCGAGATTGACTCCTGACGACAGGGCTGGCTCGCTCACTGGATGCCTGTTTCAGATAATCGTTCTGTTGCCATTAACACAAGTTCAACTGTTGTTTAATTGTGGGAATATAGAGAACGTCGTTGCCGATCGGGGTCATTTGGAAGCCGAGACGAACGCTGATGGGGTTGTAAAGGCAGCGTTTATGCAGAAAAGCCTCGCTCGCTCTCTTAACGCCTTGTTTTTCGTATCGTTTTAAGATCTTAAAATAGGAGCTGTCTGGGTGCGCTGAAGGGCTCGGCGAGGGAAGATCGACTGGCAGATATTGCAGAGCACAAACGCCTCGGCTGAAACGGAGCAGTGCTGCTGAGGCAATACGGGAGCAGTAATGGATGTTCTGAGATAAAGGATGTTCTCTGGGTTGTGGGTGTTCAAACAGAACACAACAACATTGCTATTCAACACACTCTAATTCTCAGCTAAAATAGATCCCGTGTAATTGTAGCTTAATCCTGGCTGAAAACTCCCTGACAATTTCCAGCAGAAACCTGAGTTTTATCAGGGAAATGTTTTCGCTTTCAGATCTGCTCTCCTTCAACATTTGCTTTGCTAAAATCATCCAGCAGCAACAACAACANATTTGATCATCTTCTGCTTCTGAGTTTCTGACCAAAGGTCCTAGAGAGGACGTTTTACTGTGAATCACAGGTTGGAAAACACCCACAGAATCACCAGGTTGGAAACCTAACCTTGAACAACTCCAGGGNCAAGCCCCATTGAACCTAACCTTGAACAACTCCAGGGATGGGGCAGCCACCCCTGCTCTGGGCAACCTGGGCCAGGGCCTCCCCACCCTCACAGGGAAACGTTTCTGCCTAAGATCTCATCTCAATCTCCCCTCTTTCAGCTCAAAACTGGGGAACCACCACACCAGGCCAGCAAGAAAACTGCAGCGTGAACTCCAGCAAAGTTTCCGTGCCCGTGGACTCTGTTCCTGGTGCGAGTGGATGGTGGCTGATGTGCCATTTAGTGACACTAAACGGGTGAGCCAAGCATTAAGCCAATTGTAGCCTACAAATCACTGCACAGCAGCACAGCGCGATGAGTCCCGCCACGGGCCAGCGACCGCAGGGAGGGCAGGGAATGAGCACTGATCGGGGGCCCGAGGCAGCCTTGCCTCCCCCTATTGCTGCTGGCTCAGTAGCTGAGAGCACTCCTGGGGCTCCTGCCTGCCCTCAGCCCCGGCTTTGGCATCAGCACTGTGGAAGAGCCACGAGCAGTTGGCAGAACCCACAAGAGGCACAAAAGATAATTGGGTCTTATGGGAACCAGTCCTGGTTCAGGCTGGGCGAGTTGGGGTTGTTCATCCTGGAGAAGTGAGGGCTGTGGGGACAACTTAGAGCATCTTCCAGTATGGAAAGTGGCTCCAGGAAAGCTGGAGAGGAGCTCTTGATGAAGGAGGGCAGGGAGACGATGAGGGGGAATGGGTTTCAGCTGCAAGAGGGAAGACTGAGATGAGATCTTAGGGAGAAATGTTTTGCTGTGAGGGTTGGAGGCCCTGGCCCAGGTTGCCCAGAGCAGGGGTGGCTGCCCCATCCCTGGAGGGGTTCAAGGGCAGGTTGGATGGGGCTTGGAGCCCCTGATCCAGTGGGAGGTGTCCCTGCCCATGGCCAGGGTGGCACTGGATGGGCTTTGAGGTCCCTTCCAACCCAACCCATCCCATGACTCTGTGACTGTAGCAGGCAGGCAGGAGACCAGCCAAGCAGCCGTGGTGCTGGGGCCCTGGATGCACCTTTGTTGCTCTGACCCCTCTCAGCTGGGATCTCTACCCACACATCATCTCTGCGGCCCAGAAGCTCCATTTAAGGTGTGTTGATCTGGTCTGAAGGCACCTCCACTGTGCTCAGCAGATGAGCTGGGACACATCAAGCTTGCAGGACTGGCCGAGAAAGAGACCTGGCGCTGCCCCTCGAGCTGCTGTCGGCAGCAGAAGCTTGTGCTGCCCTTGGATTGCAGGTCCTGGCTGGGAGAGGAGGTGTCAGGCCTTGTCTCAGAAGCATGTAAACAAGATTAAACCCCAGTGAATTGAGGAATGCTGATGGGGTTTATCTGCATGATGAAGGTAGGAACTTATTTTGCAGCGCTAAGTGATACAGGTAATATTTCCAAAACAAAATCTCCAATTTGAAATCCAATTAGGGTTGCTAAGGAACAACATAGTTAACCAGCCAAGATTTGCTAAACCCAGGCTTTTGCAAGCGAGGAAACAGCTCCAACAAATTGCACTAACAATGTATAAATACATTAATATTAAACCCAAACAAAAATTGATAGTTTACTGCAACAGAAACCCTTTTAACACCGACAGCCAGGATTTTCCTTCTAATCTCTGTGATTTCAGAAGCCTGTTCAGTGCTTCCCCCATCCCTGGCTGGAAGGGTCTGGAGTTAATCTGCCGTATTGGCGGACGCTGAAGGGATCTGGATGCTGCGTTTACACAATCTGGCCCAGGCTGCCCAGAGCAGGGGTGGCTGCTCCGTCCCTGGAGGGGTTCAAGGCCAGGCTGGATGGGGCTTGGAGCCCCTGATCCAGTGGGAGGTGTCAGGGGTAGAACTGGATGAGCTTTGAGGTCCCTTCTGACCCAAACTATTCTTTGGTTCTAAGCTTCCAGAAGCTGAGCTGATGCTTGGAAACTTCTCTGCTGGCAAACCAGCTTGGCACTTGATCACCCGCATCACATTGGCTCCATCCATAAGTAAATGGAAGCGTTTCTGTGCCAAGGGGACTCTTGAACCCCGAGCCTGCCCAGACCCACAGCCTCCTCCTGCTGCAGAGCTGAGTGTGGAGCGCTGGAGGAGCAGAGCAGTGTCCCAGCAGGCCCGCGGCACCTGTCGGTGTAAAATCCAGTGCTCAGGTGTCAGTGGTGGCCTGTTTATTGCCGTGGCACGTGTGCAGCAGGGCCCCCAGAGACGGGAGCATCAGGCTCTTGCCCAGAGTCAGCAGCGATCTGAAGCTCTGGGCCAACCGGCTGAGACTGGATATAATGGAGGTAATGAACAGCGCGGCTTCAAATTAAAATAAAGCTAATGGAAAGGGCAAGGACCTTCACTGTCACTCTGGTGCTTCTCAGCAGAGCTCGCTCACACTGTGCTGAGCTCACCAACTCTGGGGAGCGCGACCCTCCGGGTCTGAGGCTCGAGCACCATCCTAATGATGCACACCTACCCCTCCCGAGGGGAGCAGGGTGAAGGGCTTGGGGAACGAGGGCTCGAGGGCAGACACCTTTTTTTAATACGCCATGACAATGCATAACTAAAGCTCTTTATCTCACCGGATTTTGCTGATAGGTGGCAGTTCTAGCATGGCTTTGATGAAGTCTGTCCCAGTCTCCCCAATGACACTGCTTTAACTTCTGTGCCCTGACTGCTGCGATTCTCATTTGGAGGCGAGTGCGTTGCCCCGTAGACAGGGAGACTAAGCTGGGAGACCTTACTGACACTGGCTCTTTTTCCCCTCCTCGATAAGGACGATGAAATCTCTTCCACCCATAGGGTGTCCTACCCCTCTGCCTAGCAAACTGCCCAGCAGCGAGGAGCTTTTCATTGTGGGAGAGGGAAAACAAATAGAATCACGGGACCATGGAGTAGTTTGGATAGGAGGGGATATCAAAACCCACCCTTTTCCAACCCCTCTGCCCTGGGCAGGGACACCTCCCACTGCATCAGGGGCTCCCAGCCCCATCCAACCTGGCCTTGAACCCCTCCAGGGATGGGGCAGCCACCCCTGCTCTGGGCAGCCTGGGCCAGGGCCTCCCCACCCTCACAGCAATACATTTCTGCCCAAGTTCTCATCTCAATCTCCCCTCCTTCAGCTGAAAACCATTCTCCCTCATCCTATCCCTGCCCATCCTGATCCAGAGCCCCTCCCCAGCTTTCCTGGAGCCCCTTTCAGCTCTGGAAGCTGCTCTAAGGTCTCCCCACATTCTTCTCTTCTCCAGGCTGAACAACCCAAACTCTCCCAACCCGTCCTTGTACGGGAGCTGCTCCAGCCCTTGGATCATCTTCGTGGCCTCCTCTGCACTTGCTCCAACAGCTCCAGGTCCTCCCTGTGCTGAGGACTCCAGAGCTGGACCCAGGGCTCCAGGTAAGATCTCACCAGAGCTGATTTCCATTTCATTTCCATGGAAGTCTTCTCCAAGCAGAGCAACGAAGTATGACATGAGGCCAGTCTCACTCCAGTTCACCTTTCTCAGGTGCGACTTTGATTTGAAAATGCATTTGCAAATCCAGGGAATGAGTATTTGTCAGTAGAGTCCTTCTGAGGAGGAGGAGAGCTTTTTTCCTAGATGCCATAAAACCACTTCTGGGAGCTTTGTCTCACTCACTTAAGAGGTTTTGTATCTAATTGAGAATTCAGCAAACGCTCTTGTGGGTTGAGAAAATAGAGCCTGGACCAACTGCATGTACCAGAGGGTGACCTGGGTGGGAAGAAATCCATTAAGGACTTTGAGTGTGAAAACTGTTGGGTTGTGACCTCCAGGTGTTTTTCTTCTCAGAAATCCCCACCACCTTGCTGTGTCCTCTCAGAGGGGAGGGGAGTGAAGTGCTAAATGTCCTTGTTATTGGTCCAGATGGTTAAATCCCAGTACCACCCTGGGAAGTTTTCCCTGCAGTGACAGATGGGGAGCTTGCTGGTTCCCCTGGGTCTCACTGAGCACCTTCCCCCTTCCAGAGTGGAAGAAGGATGCAGAAAATTCAGCCTCAGTCTCACTGAAATGCTTCATTGTGAGTCTGGCTCTTGAGGGTGAGAAGTAAGATGTTAACCTCCATTTCCCATTAATTGTGGTGTGGGGCCATGAAAGGCTGGGATCGCTGCAAGGGCTGGAGTTGGAGTTGCTTCAGGAATCCCTGGGTTGGAGGGCTCCAGTCCCGCGGCTCCCATCGACTGCAGCAGGGATGCAGCAGGAGCACAGGCTGCATGGTTGGGCAGCGCTGGAGGTCAGCTCTGAGGTGCCAGCCCCAAAGAGCATCGCGCAGAGAGCAGAGCGCTGCAGGCACGTGGCACCGTCTGCACTAGGTGCCTGAGTGCCGCGTGGTTTTCAGGCAGAGGTGGAGCTGAGTGCTGCACCCCAAGGCTGGGGAGAGCGTGCACCAACAGGGCGTGTGAACAAACCGTTATTGCAAGCTCCCAGGTGCAGGGGGAGGTCTGTGCTCCTCCAGCTCCTGGCACAGCCTAGGCAGATGCAGAAAATGCCTGCTTGAAGGGAAAACGGTCAAGCAGCGTGGACAGGAATGGGAAATAGATGTGCTGCGCACACCTTGTGCTGGCTTTGTGCTGCTGCTTCGCTTTGCAGACCTTGTCCCTGGGCACCAGAAATGGCTGGGATGGATCTGTGCCTGCAGGTCTGCTGCAAGGCTCTTTGTGCCCCTCTGAGCCAGCGTCGCTGCCCCACTCTGACCTACTCTGCTTTCAGCCCCCCGCCCCAGATGCCTTTACAGCCATCGCCTCACTCTGTGCTGCTGGGCTGAGGGTGAGTGCCTGGGGGCTGCTCCCGAGAAACGTCTGGAGCCCCGGGTGCTGCCCTCGCAGCCAGAGCAGCAGCCCCTCCCAGGGTGCTCGGCTGCCCCTGCCACTTGCTTTTCCTCTGGGCTTTGCCCTCCCTTCTCCCACGTCTCGCTGAGCCGGGAGGGGAATTGAAACTCAGACACCTGGCAAGCGGCATCTCTGAGGCCTTGACGTGAATCGATCCATTGGTAACCTGAGCAGAGGGGCATCTGCTGACTTGGGTGAAACAGCCCGATGATAAATTGGATTAGAAAAACCTCTGGATATTGGTGCTTGGGATGCAGGGCAGCAGAGACTGCGTTCAGGCAGAAGGGCAGTAATAAATGGCTCCGTCTCCGAGGTTATGAAATGCTGCCTTTGCAGCCCGTGCCCTGAGGTTTTACAGGGAGAAGCTGCGCATCTCTGGCCCCTGGCCTTGCCCCACAGATGTTCCCAGTCCCACTGGCCACGCCGTGCAGGCACCTTGCACCCTGCACCGCTGTCAGGAGCAGCGCTGATAAATGAGGCTGATTCCTGCAAAGGGTGAGCTGGAGGAGTGACAGATGGCAGTGGCAGCGCCCCGTGATTGATAAGGGGCTGTGAAAGCAGCCCAGGCAATCGAGCTGCCTGAAACCACTGCTCCATCTTGCCTGGAGGAAGAAGA
Source organism: Piaya cayana (assembly GCA_013389865.1). NCBI lineage: Eukaryota > Metazoa > Chordata > Aves > Cuculiformes > Coccyzidae > Piaya > Piaya cayana. The sequence goes on from WAAB01017513.1 coordinate 51,773, forward strand.
CAGAGGACAAATATATGCTGGGCAGAGAATGGATTTGCAACAGCCCTGAGGAGAAAGACTTAGGGTGTTGAGGGATGAGAAGCTTAACATGAGCCAGCAATGGGCCCTTGCAGCCCAGAAACCACCCGTGTCCTGGGCTGCATCTAGAGCTGAGGGACCAGCAAGGAGGGAGGGTGATTCTGCCTCTTTGCTCCACTCTGAGAGACCCACCTGGGGTCCTGGGTCCAGCTCTGGNTGGGAAGCCGCCTTGCGTATGTATTCTAGCTAATGCATGAATCAGTGCTGGTTAGTTCTGGGGTGCTTCTGCCTCTGCACGGTGACCCCAAGGAGCTGAGGGCGGGATGCGCATCAGGAGCCTCAACAGAGCATAAGCTGATCATAAACTCCTCCTGCATGCACAGTGCGGCGCTGCAACCAACAACTGGGGGAATATCTAGCATCCGCTGCTCTCTGCTCGGGAAGGATTTCCATGTCAGGTCCTCCGTCTTCTCTTGAGATCTGGATTTCGGCTCTAGCGAGGGCACAACTGCCTGTGGGTGAGGGCAGGGGAGCAGCCGCTGCTGGGAGTCGTGTGCCACTGGGAGGAGGATGGAGACAAATGGCGTTATTAACAGCTTGTGTGAGAGGGAAGCCAGGGAAGCGAGGAACAGCTGGCAGCGGGCACACAGCGCTGCTCAACGCATCTGGAAGGCGCGGATCTATAGAGCTGTGTGGGTAATAAACCACAGAGCTGTCGACTTCTCCCCCTCCGCCCTTCCCAAAGCAGGGGAGAGGAGGAAAGGGGCTCAACCCTTGCTCCTCCCAGAGGTGGGAATGGATTCTGACATGGAGCTAAGGACCATGAGCTCCTGCAGCACTGATGGGCTTGGAGCGGCTCCATTGTAACGGCTGGTTTGAAACGAGAGCTGGAACTGGAGCAAGAAAACGTTGAAACTATGCTGAAACCATGAAATGCCTGGGGAAATCTGAAGGAAACAGCAGAACATTTAAATGTGTAACTCTATCCGGAAGAGTTGATTAAAATGTCACTAACTCCTAGGAAAAAACAGGTCTTGATGCTGGCCCCTCGTGCTCCGAGCTGATCTGGGAAGTCGCGGCTTACAAAACGGCCCCTCCTGGAGGGACGCGGTGAGTAATTGGGTTGTGAACCGCCCCGAACAGGGCTCTGAGGAAAAATAACTGTGGCCTTTCCCTTGTCCCTGAGAACAGGAGGAGTGGTGTCCGCAGCCAGGCTGGCTCCTGTCCCCTGCCTGTCCCCAGTTCTACCCAGACCTTCCCAGCTCCTGGGACCATCTGAACCCCTCTGCTCTGTTTCATCGAGCCTTTCCTACAGCACTTTAACAGTGCAGAGGCTTTGCAAGCTGCCTGTGACTTGTTCATACTCAGTAGAGCGTCTTATAACCTCCCAATGTACTTGGAACTACGTCCACCCAGCAAGTCCCTCACCCACACCTACCGCCCCTACCCTGGCTGCTCCGCGTAGGAGCTGAGGGTCATCAGGAAACTTGGCTGCAGATAAGAGTTTGCAGCATAAAGTTCTGTCTGGCAGAGGTTCAAAGCCAAGGTCTTTAAGATGCAAGACACTTTCCCCTGGAGGTTGAGTTTGTTAATTAAAAATGCATTAATAAATCCAGTGTTTGGGTCACAGACGCAGCGAAGGAGCCGCCGGGAGCTGTTGCGCATAGTGAGGAGGCAGGAGCAGGCGAGTCGAAGGCTTGAGCACTTGGCAACCGCAGGATCCAGCTGTCTGGGCCCTGCGTGAAGGGTGTCAGCAGACGGGGAAGGGAGGAGATCCAGGCGCTCAGTGGGAAGAGCCTNAGGAGAAAGACTTAGGGTGTTGAGGGATGAGAAGCTTAACATGAGCCAACAATGGGCCCTTGCAGCCCAGAAACCAGCCGTGTCCTGTGCTGCATCCAGAGCCGTGGGACCAGCAGGGAGGGAGGGGATCCTGCCCCTCTGCTCCGCTCTGAGAGACCCACCTGGAGCCCTGGGTCCAGCTCTGGAGTCCTGAGCACAGGGAGGACATGGAGCTGATAGACCTTGCTGGAGGCCATGGGCCAGCTGCATCTTCTCTTGAGAGGAGAGAGCTAAGCGGGAGGACTGAGTCATGCAGCGTTGCTTAAGCTGCTACCCAAGTCCCTCAGAGCAGAGCTTGAGGCAGCGAGTGATCCTTGCAGAAGGAGGAATTGCTGAGCAGCAGCCACTCTGGCTGGGGTCGCTGGGCACCTGGGACACGGGGACAGCCACACGCCTGTAGTGACAGGAGCCCTTGGCTGGGTGGAGAAGGCAGAAAGGATTAATCCATGTCCTGCTGTGGGAAGCCGCCTTGCGTATGTATTCTAGCTAATGCATGAATCAGTGCTGGTTAGTTCTGGGGTGCTTCTGCCTCTGCACGGTGACCCCAAGGAGCTGAGGGCGGGATGCTCATCAGGAGGTTCAGCGGAGCATAAGCTGATCATAAACTCCTCCTGCATGCACAGCGCGGTGCTGCAACCAACAACTGGGGGAATATCTAGCATCCGCTGCTCTCTGCTCGGGAAGGATTTCCATGTCAGGTCCTCCGTCTTCTCTTGAGATCTGGATTTCGGCTCTAGCGAGGGCACAACTGCCTGTGGGTGAGGGCAGGGGAGCAGCCGCTGCTGGGAGTCGTGTGCCACTGGGAGGAGGATGGAGACAAATGGCGTTATTAACAGCTTGTGTGAGAGGGAAGCCAGGGAAGCGAGGAACAGCTGGCAGCGGGCACACAGCGCTGCTCAACGCATCTGGAAGGCGCGGATCTATAGAGCTGTGTGGGTAATAAACCACAGAGCTGTCGACTTCTCCCCCTCCGCCCTTCCCAAAGCAGGGGAGAGGAGGAAAGGGGCTCAACCCTTGCTCCTCCCAGAGGTGGGAATGGATTCTGACATGGAGCTAAGGACCATGAGCTCCTGCAGCACTGATGGGCTTGGAGCGGCTCCATTGTAACGGCTGGTTTGAAACGAGAGCTGGAACTGGAGCAAGAAAACGTTGAAACTATGCTGAAACCATGAAATGCCTGGGGAAATCTGAAGGAAACAGCAGAACATTTAAATGTGTAACTCTATCCGGAAGAGTTGATTAAAATGTCACTAACTCCTAGGAAAAAACAGGTCTTGATGCTGGCCCCTCGTGCTCCGAGCTGATCTGGGAAGTCGCGGCTTACAAAACGGCCCCTCCTGGAGGGACGCGGTGAGTAATTGGGTTGTGAACCGCCCCGAACAGGGCTCTGAGGAAAAATAACTGTGGCCTTTCCCTTGTCCCTGAGAACAGGAGGAGTGGTGTCCGCAGCCAGGCTGGCTCCTGTCCCCTGCCTGTCCCCAGTTCTACCCAGACCTTCCCAGCTCCTGGGACCATCTGAACCCCTCTGCTCTGTTTCATCGAGCCTTTCCTACAGCACTTTAACAGTGCAGAGGCTTTGCAAGCTGCCTGTGACTTGTTCATACTCAGTAGAGCGTCTTATAACCTCCCAATGTACTTGGAACTACGTCCACCCAGCAAGTCCCTCACCCACACCTACCGCCCCTACCCTGGCTGCTCCGCGTAGGAGCTGAGGGTCATCAGGAAACTTGGCTGCAGATAAGAGTTTGCAGCATAAAGTTCTGTCTGGCAGAGGTTCAAAGCCAAGGTCTTTAAGATGCAAGACACTTTCCCCTGGAGGTTGAGTTTGTTAATTAAAAATGCATTAATAAATCCAGTGTTTGGGTCACAGACGCAGCGAAGGAGCCGCCGGGAGCTGTTGCGCATAGTGAGGAGGCAGGAGCAGGCGAGTCGAAGGCTTGAGCACTTGGCAACCGCAGGATCCAGCTGTCTGGGCCCTGCGTGAAGGGTGTCAGCAGACGGGGAAGGGAGGAGATCCAGGCGCTCAGTGGGAAGAGCCTGATCTACAGCCCAGCAAGGGCCTTAGGGCTGTGGGTGAGAGCTGGGAAACGGCTCGGGGTGCCCGGCGGTGGGAGGCTGTGCCTGGCTGCTCTGAGAACCAAGGTGGCCCCACACCTGGAGCCCCACGTCCAACTCCGGAGTCCTCAGCACAGGAAAGACACGGAGCTGTTGGAGCGGGTCCAGAGGAGGCCACTAAAATGATCAAAGACCTGGAACACCTGCCCCGTGAAAACACCCTGAGAGAGCTGGGGTGGTTCTGCTTGGAGAAGACCAGACTGAGGAGACATTATTGCAGTTTTCAAGAGTTAAACAGGGCTGATAAGAAAGATGGAGGTAAACTTTTTAGCAGGTCTGTAGCAACAGGACAAGGGGTGATGATTTTAAACTAAAAGAGAAGTTTAGACTAGATCTTAGGGAGAAACGTTTCCCTGTGAGGGTGAAGCCCCTGGCCCAGGATGCCCAGAGCAGGGGTGGCTGCCCCATCCCTGGAGGGGTTCAAGGCCAGGTTGGATGGAGCTGGGAGCCCCTGATCCAGTGGGAGGTGTCCCTGCCCATGGCAGGGGTGGCACTGGATGTGTTTGAGGTCTCTTCCAACCCAAACCTTTCCATGACACCCTGTAGGATCCTGGTAAAGGCTGAGGCTGCGATGTTGCGTGAGGAGCTGCTCATAGGTTCTCCTCAGCACTGCATCACCTCCCGACCCATCCAGATGCTTGTAGCAGTACATGCAAGGGGGATTTTCTTAGGAAGCAAACCACAGCAGCTTTGGAAATGTGATCCAAGGCTCTTTGCAAGGTCTTTACTGAGTCTCCGAGTGTGAATGTCTGTGCTGCCTTCCTGCTTCCCATGCATGAGTTTTGGCCTCGCATCCTCGCCTTGTCCCTGAAAGGACTTGTTGAGCAGCCATACATCTCGGGCAGCTTAGGGGAGCTGAGTGAGGCTGTGAAAGGTTAAGTGTTGTCACTGTCTCCTGGGTTAATGATGTCCCCAGACGACGCAGGCAGAGCATTATTTACTGAGGACACCAAGCAGGCAATCATTCTTCAGGACAAAGTGATAAATCTTGTTACATCTCAGTGATCCCATCACCGTTACTTACAGTGGCAGCAGCAGGGCTGTGCCTGTTCCAGGGGCAGGGAGGATGGATTTCCCTTTCGTTCAAGCAGAAGGACTCGTTAACAGATTGAACACTGGTTTTTTTGTGGACCTTCTAGAGAGCAGCCCCTGGGGAGACCAACCGTGGTGCACTGGTACCGTCACTGGGGAGAGGTCAGCCCGACCGGCCGAGTGGTCACACTGCCTGGGGACACGGGACAAGCTGCAGAGGAGGGACAGCACCCACAGGACACATCTCACCAGCTCCCAGCCACCTCTCCTGCCTCCTGAGGAGTGTGCAGACTCCAGTAGGTGAGGACACTCCCAGAGAGCCTGGTGCTCTCAGCACCCATAAATTAGAAGCCGATCTCACACCTCCTCAGTGGAAGCTTTGCTCTCTTAAAGCATTTGTCAGCTTGAATTCCCACCAGAGCAATTTGCCAGCAATTAATGGTTCCCACTGAACCCACCACATGCCAGAGCAGAGGGGGTTTATTGATGCCGGTGAGCTGGCCTCTGACCTCTGCACACTGCGTGCTGCTGCAGAGCTCAGCTGAGGGCTGCTGGAGAGCTGAGCAGGGTGTGCAGGCATCCTCGCCTCTCCCCCTGCCTGTAGGGCTTCAGTCAGCTGTGGAAGCCTCTGAGGTCAGTGGCTCCTGTCCCAGTGCCACGTGGAGCAGGAGAGTCTCAGCCCTGACTCAGAAAGCCCTGAACACTCTAAAACTGACCCAGCACCACCCCTGCAAGCACCCAGTCCTTACAGAGCTGGAAGTGGGAAGGGATGAGGATGCAAACCCAGCCGTTGCTCTACAGAAGCGATGGGGTTATACCCATGCTGGAAGGCAGCAAAGTCATGGAGGAACATGCTTGGTTTTAACAACTCCAGCTCGAAGCTCCTTGAACCTAGTGACAAGAGATTTCATAGACCAGAGGCCAGGGATAAAGGGACAGAAACGCACCATGAGCTGCAGTTGTACAAGAGAGTCAAACCAGAGCAGCTGTAAGCTCCGTTCGCTTAAGAAATGTTGAAACTCTTCCCTCAGTCTGGCTCCAACCTTCCGTTTCCACCCTTCATCATCTGCTGGAAGACGTGACCTTATTCTCCTTGGGAAGAGTCTTCTTGGCTGGAAGGGAAAGGCGCACGTCAGGCACTTCAGAAGGGGAACGGCCATCGATAAATGGATTTTTCTTGGCTCAAGCCCTACCCGGTTTCATTCTTCGGTAATTCCGTGCGCCTTCTCCTGATGTGCTGCTAGAATGTGTAGCTGGGGAGAGAGGAGCCGGGTCATGTCCTGATGGAGGAGGGGATGCAGCGCCGTGTCACCAAGTGCAACCGATGTGGGGTCCAGAGAGGGTTGTTGTTAATTGAATTGAAGAAGACAAATGGCCATTAGCTCAGTCTCCAAAGGACAATAACCGTTCTAATAATGAAGCTTGAACTCCCTAATCCTGGTCTCCGGGATCTGTGAAGTTAGAGTATTGATGGAATCTCATTAAGTAAGAGGAGAATGTCCAAACACAGGGGCTGGGAAGGGGGGAGTTTGCGGGATTTGCTGGGATCTTGTGCTTACAGCTGAACCTCAGAGCCAGCTTCTCTGAAGCACAGAGGCCTCCAAGGCTCATTTTTTATCTTCCTTCCCCTCTTTTTTTCTTCTTTTCTTTTATTAAGACAGAATTCCATTCCAGGTGGTGATTGAAGTGACATTAAGCTCAAGTGATCAAGGACTGTTTTGCTGCGCCAGTGTCAGCTCTGGAAGGGCCAAGTGCCTGTGATGAATGTTTGATACCTGCCCGTCTTCCTTGATATGAATCCCAGGAGGAGGACAGGAGGCAGCCTGATCAGCTCAGCGATCCCCTGGCATTTCCCTGGCCGCTGGAGCCATGTTTCTCAAAGAGCTCCAGGCCCCATCACACTTGATGCTGCTTTGACAAGCAGCTTTTGGCCACGGTTGAGGGGGCAGAGCAGGTTTTCTGTCAGAAAATGCCAATTTGTCATAATTGAACCTTTTTGCAGGTCCTCAAGAAAACTTAGAAAGAAAAGCTTTCGGTTATTAACACGGGGCTGGAACTCAAGCAACAGGCAAACTGTGGTACTGTCCCGGACACTGACATTTGGCCAAGAGTCCAAGTCCCTGAGGTGACACACGCTTGCACCCAGAAAGCCAAACATGTCCTGGGCTGCATCCAGAGCCGTGGGAGCAGCAGGGAGGGAGGGGATCCTGCCCCTTTGCTCCACTCTGAGAGACCCACCTGGAGCCCTGGGTCCAGCTCTGGGAGGACATGGAGCTGTTAGAGCGAGTGCAGAGGAGGCCATGGAGATGATCTGAGGGCTGGAGAACCTCTGTTATGAGGCCAGGCTGAGAGAGTTTGGGTTGTTCAGCCTGGAGAAGGCTGAGGGAGATCTTAGAGCAGCTTCCAGTGCTGAACGGGGCTCCAGGAACGCTGGGGAGGGGCTCTGGATCAGGGAGTGCTGGGACAGGATGAGGGGCCTTTGAGGTCCCTTCAACCTCAAATCATTCTATGATTCTAAGGTCCTGGAGCTGCAGACTTGCCATGCAGTGATGATTTCCCTGTGATGAACTGGGGTGTTGATGTGATGAAACGCACTCATCACGCGCTGCTGACAGCCCCCCTGTTCTCTCTGCTCATGGCACCACGTGGCGTGGAGGTTCCCATCCTCAGGAGCACCTCCTGGAAGCAGAGATGTTGCTCCTCTTCCATAAAACTTGTGCATTGTCTTCCATACCAATCGTGGCCTCCTCGCTGCTCTCCTGTAACGTCACCTTAGTGATTTCCCCCAGGCAATGAGGTTAAGTCGTGGGAAACAATTTCTATTTTTAATAACGTTTTTGCTAAATATCCTGTCCCTGACTCTCCCCAGAGGCTCTGAATCCATCTGCAGTAAGGGGGCTTTAAAAGAGCTTTAATAATAAATATAATACCACCATTCTTTTATGCTTGTAACTACTCACGCTCGAGTGAATTCCCTGATCTTTTTATGGGTCTGTTGAAATACATCGCGCAAGTCAAGGGCAGGCCTGGTACTGAGCTTCTTGTGTTCCTTTACTTTAATTCTTTTTATCTCTAGGTAACAGTGCAAATAACAAGGTCCTAGAGCTTTGTTGGTCCATGGGCCTCCAAAGGGAAACCTTCCCCATTCCTCTCCCTTCCCCCTGGGTTTCAAGCTGCCTGGATTCAAGCTCTTGTGGGACTTTCCTTTAGAGACACTTCAAGAAGCAAACACCTGTCTCTGAAGCTGTCAGGGCCCTGTGGGTGTTAATTGCTCTGATCAGCCTCACCTAGGACCTCCACCAGGCCCATTTAAGGTCAGGTGTGAGCCCTCAGCTCTGGCTCCAGCTCTGCTGGAGGTGTCTGTGTCAGTCACCTCCTGTGCTGCTGCAGAACTTCTGTGGCTTCTTTCCTTGGGTGTTTTTTCCCTCTGAGCCACTGCTTTCTCTCTCTGACCCCTTTCATCTTGGAGCTTCCTTCTCCCTGGCAGCCAGCCTGTGTTTCTGCCCCAGCTGTGTCTCTGCTCAGCCTTTCCTCATGAACGAGTTCGTATCCACTGGAGCCGCTGGAGTCCTAGGGGGGCAGAGCAGTAATTTGCTCTCTGAGGGTGACAGGCAGGGAGAAGGGAAGTTCTGAAGTAATTTGCTGTAAACAATGATCCATAATAGGTCACTGCTCTTTTCAGCAACTCAGCAATTAAATCCATCAGAGGCACGAATGCAACTGGACTGCTGGCAATTAGCATTTGCAAGCATCAGAGGAGTCTAGAGGTCCCTTCCAGTGATCTCCACCGCGTGCTTTGGAGTTGGTTTGTCTTCTGGCTGAGCTGTTTGAGCCCTGGACCCCCACTGCTGTGCCCAAGGGTACCCGAGCACCCAAGGATTTGAGATCTTCAGAACTGAAAGCCCCCAGGTAAGGAGAAGGTGTGAGGTGCCCTCATGACTGACCCTGCAGGCAGAGAGGGTCGTTCAGGGATGATCCCACCTAGCCCTGGAGTCTGCCTGCTGTTGAAGCAAAGCTAGAAATGCTCTTTCATTTTCATAGAATCACAGAATGGTTTGGGTTGGAAGGAACCTTAAAAGTCCATCCAGTCCCACCGGCTCCCACGGGATCAGGGGCTCCCAGCCCCATCCAACCTGGCCTTGAACCCCTTCAGGGATGGGGCAGCCACCCCTGCTCTGGGCAACCTGGGCCAGGGCCTCCCCACCCTCACAAAAAACATTTCTCCATAAGATCTCATCTCCATCTCCCCTCTTTCAGCTGAAAACCATTCCCCCTCATCCTATCCCTGCCCTCCCTGATCCAGAGCCCCTCTCCAGCTTTCCTGGAGCCCCTTTCACTGCTGGAAGCTGCTCTAAGGTCTCCTTCTCTTCTCCAGGCTGAACAACCCCAACTTTCTCAGCCTCTCCTGGATAGGAGGTGTTCCAGCCCTCAGATCATCTGTGTGGCCTCCTCTGGACTCACTCCAGTGGATCCGCGTCCCTCCTATGCTGAGGACTCCAGGTGAGCAGTTGATGTTGAGTCTCAGCAGGGTTATTACTGGGGGTCCTGGTGGTTCTGCTCTGCTTGCCTTCCCCCCAGAGGAAGGGGTGGTTTTTCCTGCTGCCTGGTTCATGTGAGGTGTCAGATGGGGCTGAGGCCCTTCTTGTGGCAGGTGACCAGGCCATCTGTGCCCTCCCTCATCATGGTAATTGCATTGGACAAACTGCTGGAGGTTGGAGATTCAAAGATACACAATTCACTGCTGACTTGGTTGCATTGAAGCCAAAAACTCCCAAGGTGGACGCCATCCGAGCTGTCCCAGCATGGGGCTCTGATCAGGACTGGGTGGGAGACTCCTCTGTCTTCCCAGCAGATGGGAAGGGGCTTTGCTCGTGCCTTTGGCTTCACAACATGTGAAGAAGTAGAATTTCTCCCAGGTAAAAGAGAACGAAGAAACTGATTCAAAACCACAGGCTCCCAGGAGCCGTGACTGAGCAGGAGAAGAAGAAATTAGGTTCGTGAATGAACATGTTTCTAATCCTGGGTCAGAAAGCATGAAGGAGCTCTTTGAATTCAGACTGCAGAGCAGGGACTTTGCCAAGATCAGCCTTTGCCTAAAGAGCTTGGCTGGCGGCCAGGCTGCTGCCTCCTGGCTGGGCAGCTCCCCGGGGACCCTTCACATCGCGGTGCAGAGAGGCTCCGAGTGGGCAGCGAGGACAGAGCGGCCGTTGGAGGCGTCTCAAACCAGTCACCTTGAAAACCAGGGACTGTCCTGTCATTTCCAGTTGGGCCATTAAGTACTGAAGCCCATAAAACTGTTCATCCTCGCCTGCCGCGGCCTCTCCATCCAGCCTGCCCCTCTCCTCCAGGATAAACGGCTTCATCCAATAGGGTTGGTCTGCAGCGCTTTGGATTTCAGCCACACATATATTATTTTTATCTGTCCTGCTATTTTGCTTGGCTTTCCAACACCCGAGATCACTCTTTTATCTGTAGTTTTAGCAGTGAGGAGGTGAATTAGAGGATTTTTATTTCACCTGTGGGTTCCTGTTTGCTGCTGTGCATTAAAAGCAGCCTTGCCTGAACACAGCGATAATAAATATCCCCCGTCCCCCCGTTCTAACACCGCACTCTGCTTGGCTGCCTGAGGGAACGGGTCTGCGAGACCGTCATGTGGAGTCCCTGATATCTCTGCCTGTCCCAGTTCATCACACGGTGCTGCCGCTTGCTCTGAAGCCCAGAAGATTGTTTTGCTGTAGGTGTTATTTTAGAAGGAAAGTAGGTGCTGTTATGTTTAACAAACAATTTTTAAGGGATCAAACCCACCCAAATCTGATTTTTGACAGAAGCCCCTGATTAAGGGAGGGGATTCTCCCCCTC
>WAAB01017516.1:344-11155 GCA_013389865.1 Piaya cayana
CCTGGAGAAAAGGAGGCTGAGGAGAGACCTTATCACTGTCTATCTGAGAGGAGGCTATAGAGAGGTGGGTGTTGGTCTCTTCTTCCAAGGGATAGGCAATAGGATGAGAGGGAATGACCTCAAGTTGCACCAGGAGAGGTTCATATTAGACATTAGGATAAATTTCTTCACTGAAAGGGTTATTGGGCACTGGCAGAGGCTGCCCAGAGACGTGGTTGAGCCACCATCTTTGGAGGTATTTAAAAGATGAGTAAATGAAGCACTCAGGGATATGATTTAGTAGTGGACAGGTATGGTTGGGCCAGCCTAGTGATACTATGAAATTCTGAATCATGCTTCTCACAGACTTTCAGAACTTTATGGTAGGAGTTTTGCATCTAAAATCATTGATAGCCTTAAAAGGTAGTATGCATACGACAAAGGAGACAAAAAAACCTAGAAGGATTGCAGCTTTTTTCTCCCAGGAAAATATGGGCAAAGTTTTGTTAGCTAGAATTTAACCATATTTCTCCAAATAATGATTACTGCATTGATATCTATGTTGAAGAGAGGAAATAAAGAAAAACATCAAAATTAGTTTCAAAGGGACTTGTCTCCCTCTTCTAGAAACAGCATAAAGATGTCATTGTTAGTTCTGCCTTATTATGAGGTCATGGAAAACAGAAGAAATGACAGACTAAAATGAAAGACAGTAAATGAAAACCTCTCCCAGATGGAGAATACTAGTTTACTATTCAATCCCTAGAATAGCAAGTACATATGCAGGATGCAGTTGCTCGGGGGGGGGAACCCACAAACAAAAAAAAGAAACAAACAAAATCTATTAGAAAACAAACAAAAAAAGAAGAAATACTGAATTTAGACATGTGGAATCTTCAAGTACTGATTTTGCATCCTGCATTAGGCTTCAGTGATATATGTAAAACATATATTTTGAAATATCTTTTTACAGATCCTGTGTTGGCTAACTCACTCTTTGACTTTCTTGTTTCCAGTGCACATATTTATTTTTCAGCTTTCTTACATATATAGTCTCTGGTGAATGTGAACATTAAGAATTAAACAGAAAATAGGCCAGTACTGCTGAATGAGACTGGGTCATTTCAAAACATTAACCCCCTATCGAGACTGCCCATGTTATTTTCACTGGGTCCTACTTTGAAAAGCAATAATTTTTAAATTCTGCTACTAGTTGCTTTTTATAGCTGACTAAAGCATGGGAGAAACAAGTTCTTGTTTGACTAACTCCATAATCCTTTAGATATTGTGTCTGGCTTTAAAGATTTGACTAAGTGCATCAGTCCTGAATAGGCGTTACTGAAGGATTTATTTTTTTTTTGCTCTTCTCCATTCAAAGTCTAATTTCTAGGAAAAATAAATGAGTCCATGATGTATATCATATATATATAGAAACAAATTTACTTATAAATGGAAGTGGCTGTGCAATAATAAAAAAAATCAATATTAAACTGTCATTGATGGATTAAAGAATAGTTCATCAGATTTTTTAAAAAGTCTTTGAAAGCAATAGGTGTTCCCTGTAACTAGCAAAAGCAGTCTATTCATATGAAATATTTTTCCAACAATACATGCAATTAAGAACCAGAATGCAGAAACAGCTGGGTTTCTGATCAAGGCAGCTTTCTGGTAACAGTTTTGAAACCTTATTAATGAAAACCAAATTCAAGAAACAACAGGTATTGCCTACACTAAAAACATATTTGAAATACCATGATCCTTAGTCAAACAAATCAGTTAAACATGGTCAGGGAAGAAGATGGTAAAGCAAACAGCAATGGACAAGACTCTAGAAAGATCTTTTCAGTGCTAAGGAATACTAAAAGAGGTATCAGCTCTAAGTGTCATGGAAATGCACCTGTAGATTTGGAAAGTCTTTGGGCATGTTTAGTATCAGTAGCACTGGTATGCACTGAAAATAGTATCCTAAATTTTCATGGACATCTCAGGTGCTACAACGGATTCGTTTAAATGGTAAATTTAAAAGATGAGTAAGAGAGACATAAGATACTAACATAAGAAAGTCTTCATCTCATGAAAATGAATGTGATTTCTAATTACAAATTCCTCAAAAACACACTCTTAGAGCACAAAAACACCCAATGTATATGAACTTGTATAGGTTTTTGTAGGGGAGAATTGTATTTAAATTTACCTTCTTGCTGAAACAAAAGACAAATTATTCATTCTTTGTAATTTTTTTTCCAGGAAACTTATGGAACTAAATATTTTTCTTCATTTTTTCTTCATTCAGCTTCAAAGACAGAATACAGAGCTAACACAAACTGAAAGGAATAACAAAAAGCTATTAGCATTAGCAGCAGTTTGTATTAACTATATGAAAGAATATAACTGATACATTTCTTCATGACAGTGTGTTCCATAAATGGTTCTGTTTAAGGGCATTCACACAGTACAGTTACAATTCTACATAGAAGACAAATATGTAACAAAAAAGCATAGAGAAAAGTGACTCTGCATAAGAAAAGGGGATATACGAATGGGGTCCATGACCCCATTCCATGATTTGTCTATGCCAGAGTTCTGGAAAGCAGGCAGGCAGCAGTAGTGGCTGCTGGTGTGGGAGCAGTTGTTGCTCACAACCTCCCATCTGCCAGGCAGTAAGAGCAAGAGCAAGCAGCTGAGCTCACCACAGCTTCCCTGTGGCTCTGTGTTCCTGCTCCAGCCCTTCTCAGCTTCTCACCCATGGAGCTGAAATATTTAATTTTTTCTTCCTTGTCAAGAGGTCTAAAGCCAGTGCTGGGAATCCTTCTGAGTAACATGAAACAAATAAATATTGAAGCATTAGAACTACTGGACATTGTAAAAGCTCTCACAATCTTTTCCTCTTGGTTATATTAAACTGTAAGATTTCTGTATGAGGTCTGTACATATGTAGTTTCTGCACATGGATGGACAAGCACATCCCATCCTAACTTCTGTCAGGGAAGATGTATGAAAGGTAGCTGTTATAACTATTGAGTGTTTCTAGAATTCTCCAGATCCGAAGAAGAGTTACAGTTTCATGTTTCAATATTTTTGCTAGCAAATCTGTGGTCTTTACAGCTTTAGTATTGCAGGCCTTGGGATGATCTCAAAGAGGCCACTTTGGCTTATGTTGGAAAACAACAGATCTAAATAACATAAAATCTATCTCTTGACCCTCTGTCAATCACTTTTTAAATAAACAAATGTTCCTTAAGTCATAAGCATAAGCTTTTCACCCTCATTCAGAAGTCAGATTACGTCAGTGACCAGAAGGGGAATATGCAAGTCCTGTTAGACGGTTTGCTGTAAAATTAAATAAGTCACCCAATATGGCTTTGTAAGCAGCTATTCACTTTCTCTAGTTAGCCAGTGAAACAGTTTGGGGTATTTCTAAGCATTTCTAGATAAGTTACCCAAAGTGGCACACAGAACATAGTTACTGCAGGAAAAAAACATGATTACACTTCAGACCCCTCACCTCTTTCTTTCTCTATGCTGCCCTCTGCAGGAGTGAAACCAATTAAACAACTAACTAAATACTACAAAATTGGAATTTACTTGATGTAGAGTAGAGAGGAGGGAATGAACAAGTATTTTCAGCTGTTTTCACTAGTGAAAGAAATGGATATGCTGACACCCACTATAGATTTCCCTGTCAAAGTAGGTTAGACTGAGGACCTACTCCCTCCCAGAGGCTTCAGCTTACCTTCTGTTGTCTTCTGCTACGGAGAAGAGGAACTCATTGTGAATGTTGAAAAATCCAGAACTGGAAAATGATCAAAAAAAAAAGGAAAACAAGATTCAAAGAAGTATGAAAGTATGAAACAATCTAATTAATTTGTACTACTGGACAATTTACAATTATGATTTTTTCTTGCAATAAAACCATATTTCCATGGTGAAAATTATGCCTGTATGCATTCCCTTCACTCACAGGGCTGTGATAAGAGCTTATCCTGTATTTGAAATATGTCAATTAATTTTAAGGAGTCCAGAGGAAAACAACGAGATTGTCCAGACATCTAGAAAACATAAGGAATAAGTACTAATTTAGACTCTTAAAGGAGAAGATTGAGTGAAAATGTTAAATCTTCAAATACGTAGAAAGTATCTGTAAGGCAAAAGGATGCCCTCTGTTCTCTGTGCTCACTGTGAATAGCGTGAGAATAATGGATTTGAAGTGGAACAATATAGATTTACTCTCAACAGTAGGAAAAAGTCTAATGGTTATAGTAATTATACACTTTGATTGAATGCTTAGAAAGCCTATATCTACATCACCTGATTTTTTTTTAACAAGTCAGAAAAACATGTAATGAAATTTGTTAGTATAAATAGACCTACACCAGACTATGTAGACCACAACCTCACTTTCTTCTCTGTATTTCTATGTTTCCCAAGTCAATTAAAGATGGGGTAATTTTCTCTGTGTACATAGCAAGGTTTGGATACACAGCTATTCAGATTTTCTAAATAATATAGCTACTTTTTCTCACTAACCTGAGAGTTAACTCTATAAGAATATTTAATACTTCTTGCCTGCAATAGCAAGTGTGCTAGTAAGGAATGTAGGGAAGCTGGATTTTTATGACTAAAGGAAAGTGCATAAAAGGCCTTATAAAAGTGTGTAACCATTAAGGGCCCTATCTTTATTAAACAATACATATATTTACAAATTCAAAATTTTTTAACATGGTGTTGAATAATGTCCAAATTTAATTTACATGTTGTGATTTGTGGGTGGGTGTCCCTTAAGTATTTTGTTTTATTGGTTTTGTTCAGCTGCTTGGTTCCTGATTTTGTTTTGGTTTAGTTTTTCTTGAAAGATTTTATAACAATTGGGTGAAAATTTTTCCAGCTTTTGGAAAAAATAAAGAATGAGAAGGGTAAAAAATTAATACATTATCAATTTCATTTTCTAATTTCTAACATTTATAACTCATAGAAAATATACACAATAGCAGATTTACAGATTTTTTAAAAATAATAGAAATGCCAATAAAAATTGTAGAAAGTCTATTTAAAATGAACCACTGTATTTTATCTTATTCTAAAGTCACATTTTCAATAATTTCTCCTTAAGCTCACTCTTTTTTTTCCCCCCCTAGGCTGCAGTGATAGTTATTATGAAATATTTCTCTTAATGGGGGTACTAAATTGACAAGTCTTAGTCTACAGTTTATGAGATTAATTAACACATACTTTATCCTCATCTGGAGTCTTACTATTTGAAGCAAAACTTTGCAACTTTCAAAAATATCAATCCCATTTAAAAACTATTTGTCAGATATTTGGAACAAACACAGAAGGTTTCTAGGAGGTCTGTTTACCTTTAAGAACATGTTTCCTCCCTCATGCCATTTGGTTACACGTAATGTTTTTCTACTTTCATGTAACATATATGCAAATAGATGTTCTTGGATGTAGGCTTGTGCTGTAGCAGGCGATTGACTCATCCCAGTATGATAACTTGTATCTTCCCTCATATTTTATTCCCTGGAAGATAAAATTAACATTGTTAGAGTCCTGCCATGTTTTTAAAGAGTCTCAAACTCAGTTTGTCAACAAAGGGAATTAGCTGTAGACCAAGATTTCCTAAAATCTGACAACCTGGATCATGACCATAGCAGAGATGCAGATAAAATACATCTTGTTAATATCACTACAGGTCATTTTCAAAGAGTAGCTCAATTGGATATCCTTGTTGTAAGAGAGGAAAGACAAAGGAATTTTTAGAAGCAAAACAATACAGTCAGTTGCTCTGTGATGATTTTCAGTGGGAGAATCCATCAGCAGCTGTTCATCTCTGTTCATAAAGTAATTTTAAATTAAGTCTAAATGTAAGCAGACTTTAACCATACTCCTCAACCTAAGTATTTCCACACTTTTGTTTATTCAAAAGGACCAAATCATATGTCACAACTCAAATCTTTGTCTCATTAACCATGAACAACTTAGATAATTTTCAGCTTTTGTTACTTTCATGTCGTTACACTTCAGAATTATATTTAAATCGTTGTGGAATTTCATTTGAGGTTTTTCTTTTTTTTTATGGTGACAGGTTCTCACACTTGAAGCAGTTTTAAACAAAGATAAGTTGCATACAATAAAGATATTAGACTTCTCCTATTAGTTGAACTGAAGATAAGAACTGATACAGAGAAAGAAATAAATATTATAAAGTAATGCAGCACATGCATGTCACTGGACTGTCATAGGAGAGTTTCTTCTGTCCCAGCATATAGATTACTTGGCCTCATGAGAAACCAACAGACAAACAGCAAGATGGTGGTTATCATGTGTTCAATTTTTAACTGTCTGAATGAGACTGGATTGGTGAAATACGAAACCTTATGTTGAATTTGAGGTATCTAGACAAATGTACCTGGGTATTTATCTCTGAAGTATTCACTCACCAAAGTTGCCAGACCCTACACAACCAGCAATGATATATATTGAGAACTAGTTTTTTAAGAAACTTCAATCTTATTAAGTAATTATTATTTTTTATACTAGAAATCAAGTGTTTTCAGGGTAATTCCTGCTTTTTCATTTTTAGAGAATGATTTCAAATATGCATCTTAACAGTAAATGCAATTTCATTACTACTTAAACAGGAACATTTTTCTTGCACGAACATTTACAGAAGAAAAGTTTTTGAATACTCCTAGATTCAGACAATTTAAATCTCAGAATAAAGAGAGAGAGCCTCATGACTTGCTCTTTATCTCTAGAAAATTCTGAACATACTAATAAAATATGGGTTTTCCAGGTTAGGAATCTAAATCTCTTTAAGTCTCCTCCTTCATGCCTTTATGAACAATTGGAGCCACTAAGAACCAGTTGATTTACTTCAGTCCAAGAAATAGGCCTGTGTCAAGTCTTTTCTTGTAGAATATGCTTTCCTTGATATGGAAGGGAAATCCATAAAACAATCTTGAAGTGCTAAAAATATATTTTAAATGAATGAACAAATAAATAGGACATTATACTTTTCTTGAAAATAAGGAAACATTTTTATATTTACATAATTTTTTTAATAAATAGGAAAATAATTTTCTTAATTCTTCCCTTAATGTCTTGTAAGATGCTGGCATTGCTCTATATGCAATATATTAATGAGGCACACAAGGTAATTAAAAAGTTATTTATCTCCTTAGGTCAGTATTAATTCCACTGAACTATACATGCTTTTAATTTCTGTTTTGGATCCAGGCAAATATCACAGAATTATTTGTTCTACCAAAAAAACCCCAGAGTTCAGTTGCATCTGGAGCAGATTTAGTAAACACCCTTATTTGTAAATAATAAAATCACTAAAGCATTTCAGGAAAAAATAGACCAAGTCAAAACAGAAAATCCATTTAAGGGAAGATAAGTTGTTAAAGAAGAGCCTTGGAGTCTTGGGGGGGGGGGGGGTTGTATTTGTTTTTAAATAATAAAGTTGTCTAAAGTTTGCCTATTCTGTGCAGACAGAAAGAGGTGTTCCCTGGAGGTCAGTAAGGGGTCCAGTCTTGTTCAACAAATACATCAGTTAACTTGATGGAGGGAAAGAATGTACCCTCGGCAAGTTTGCCGATGATATAAAAATGGGAGGAGTGGCTGATACAACAAACAGCTGTGCTGGCATCCAGTGAAACCTGGACAGTCTAGAGACTTGAATGAAGAGGAACCTAATGAAGCTCATCAAAGGCAAGCAGAGGGTTCTGCAATCAGGGAGAAATAGCCCCATGCACCAGTGCAGTTTAGGGGCTGACCACCTGGAAAGCAGTTCTATGGAGAAGGAAGTGGTGGGCAACAAGTTAACCATGAGCCAGCCCTTGCAGCCAATGTTGTCCTAGGGTGCATTAAGAAGGGTGCAGTCAGCAGATTGAGGGAGGTTACCCTTCCCCTCTATTATGACTTCATGAGGCCCGGTTCTGGAGCATTGTGTTCAGTTCTGGTCTCCCTAACTCAGGAAACACAGGGAACTACTGGAGAGAGTCCAGCAGAGGGCTATGAAGATGATCAGAGAGCAGGAACATCTCTCTCATGAGGGAAGTCTGAGAGACCTGGGTTTGTTTGACGTGGGTTTGTTTAACCTAGAGAAGGTAAGACTCAGAGGGAACCTTATCAATGCTTATAAATATCCAAAGTGTGGGCGTCAAGAGGATGGATCTAGACTCTTTTCAGTGGTGCTCAGTGCAGGACAAAGGGCAACGGGTACAAACTGGAACACAGGAAGTTCTACTTGACCATGAGGAAAAACTTTATTTTAAGGGTGTTGGAGCACTGGAACAGGCTGCCCATGGAGGTTGTGGAATTTTGTTCTTTGGAGGTATTCAAAACCGGTCTGGACACATTCCTGTGCAATCTGCTGTAGGTGGACCTGCTTTAGCATGGGGGTTAGAAATTATCTCCAGAGGATCTTCCAATGCTACCGTTTTGTGATTCTTTGATTATAGATCAGGTATCTTATTTAGCTAAGTTCCTGGAGAAGTAAAAGGTATAGGAATGACATTAATATGTGCTTCAGCTAGTTTATTGATTTGGTAAGTCAGGAGGGATGGAAACTAACACTAGGAAAAAGATATTTTAGGGAGACTGGAACTAAGATTGTAGGAGAAAGGCCTACAACCACTTGCAGCCTGGGTTTTACATCCTATGAATAACATAGACTTGCTGTATAGCTGATCACTTTGGTAATCTAGCTGTTTTAGGAACTCATAGATAACCATGTGAGAACAGAAGAAAGTGAACCAGCAGCAGACCTGAAACTATTTTTTTCAGAAGATTTCAGACACCTCCATCAGCACCTTGTCTAGCACATTTTGTCATGCTGATATTCTTATCTTCAGTTCATAGCAGAAAGAGTAAGTTTTGTTACTTGTTGAGGTTTCTATTGCTTCTGTTGCTGTTTGCTACTACATTCTGTACCCAGGGCTTTTTAAATTGTGAAAGGCTAAGCCAGTTCATACAGCAGTGCTTTGTTACAAAATAGATTATTTGTTCATAGAGATCACCTTTGAATTAAACTTAAAAATGCTGCCTTCTTACATTTCATATCTAATGATAAAAGGAACTTTTATGTGCCATGCTACTATACTGTCCTTGACCCTATGTATACTGCAACCATGCTGTGCCATGACCTACAAGATCAATGAAAACAAAGTTTTTCAGAGTTTGCTCTGAGGAATACAGCACCATAATTTAAAACAAAGTTAAATGATTTGAGCACAATCTATTCTTCACTTGTTACAGGAGTTGAGAAAGTTTTTCAAAGTAGGAAAGTCAAATGTGACCAGGTGTTTGGGACAGTGGAACTAATGAAGTCTTTTTTCCAGATGTCTTCCTTTCCCTGAAGCTTTGCCTACTGGATTCCAGTAGAAAGAGTATATAAGCTAGTTCCTCTTATGAAACCATGCAGTCAAGAAAGTTTGTCTAGTTGCTTCCTAACAGAATATCAAAAGTCTGAGTTCCTCCTGCCTTTTCCTTATTGGTAGGAGTAATTTGTATCTTCATCTTCCATCTAGTGACTCATTTTCATGAATTATGAGACTTCTTTCCAATCCCCAAGAGACTGGTCATAACACTTAATGGTTTAGAGTGTTTTGCAGCGCAGGCTGTTGGCAAGAAGACAAATGGACAGCACAGTAACATTGAGAATCTAGGATTTGAAATGTGTGTGTAGTAGTAGGAGGAGGAGGATGAGGAGGAGGAGTTGTAGAATGAGACAGTTTCCTCTTCTCAGCCCCTGCAACACACATATAACATCCATAGGAACTAAGTGTATGCCTCAGATTTATATATATATTTCTGGTTATGTAAATTACAAATGCATGTAACTATACATACACTGCAGGGACATCATACAAATATTTAGTGAAGGATTTTTTTTTCAGTCCCAGAGCTCAAGCATGAAGAAGAGAAAACCCACAGAGTTTGTAGAGCATCACATTATCACCCTTCTCACCCCTTATGAAGAAAGATTATTTTTAAAAGACAGAGACAATTACAAGATATGTGAAGTAGATGGTTCACATTGCTGTCATTAAAAATTTATACATTTTCTATTGCTTTGTTTCACCTAATATATACTTTTTACCTTAGCTGTAAGTTAATTAATCTTTGATAGTACAAAATCAAATATAAGGTAATGGTACAGCAAAATTTACTTACTGTGTGTTTGACTGCTATGCTAATTAAGAGAAAAAAATTCAGTCGTTTCTTCTGTTGGTGAAAAATATGTGCAGTGATCCTGTCTGATAAAACCATATAATGTACGTAACTTAAAGAGGGATTAATGCTCTGCATTACAGTAGTAGAATGAATAAGTCTGTCACAGGATCCAATGCCAAAGAAATTTACCAGTTCATAGGATTTGAGGTTCTGATGTACCTGCTAATAAATTTACCATACAGAAATCTTTCACCTTATTTTTGTGAAAGCTACAACTAAACAGCAACTAGTTATACAGTACCATTAAAAAAAAGTTGCATAAAAATAGTAAATACAATAATAAATAATTACTTAGAAGGAGACTGGTAATGTTTTGAAGAATGTAAAAATCCCTAACAAATTATTCTGATGTGATAATTATTAGTGGTGGTGGTGTACATAACAAGAATTTCTTCCCCTTGCTTTCGTATTTTCACAGAATCACAGAATCACAGAATCACCGGGTTGGAAGAGACCCATCGGATCATCGAGTCCAACCATTCCCATCAAACACTATACCATGTCCCTCAGAACCTCGTCTACTCGTGCCTTAAACACCTCCAGGGAAGGCGAACCAACCACCTCCCTGGGCAGCATATTCCAATGCC
>WAAB01017516.1:11191-47077 GCA_013389865.1 Piaya cayana
GTGCCGAGTGCAGAGGGAGAATAACCTCCCTGGACCTGCTGGTCACACCGTTTTTGATACAAGCCAAGATGCCATTGGCCTTCTTGGCCACCTGGGCACACTGCTGGCTCATGTTCAGTCGGCTGCCGACCAACACCCCCAGGTCTCTCTCCTCCTGGCAGCTCTCCAGACAGACTTCTCCTAGTCTGTAGCTCTGCATAGGGTTCTTGTGCCCCAAGACAGAGGACAGTTTAATTTTTATTCAATAACTTTCAATATACTTTAGAAGCCTGCAGATGAAAAGAAAATAGGTCAAAACTTTTTAATACAAAAAGTTCATTGATAATATTGGTAAAATCATTTTATTTTTACTTCCTGTTAATCTGTAATGTAGTTGACCTCATAGTTTCTTCTACGCCATGGTAAAAATCTCTCATTATGTTGTGGGTTTTTTTTAGCCAGTTTCATTATCAGCCTAGTTTATTTTTAAGTGCCTCAATGGAACTGGATTCATTTAGTCCCCTAACTAAAGGAGCTGGCTTGGATTGTTGCCCAGAGTGTAGAGTCTCTCCCTGATGCATCAAAACTGGGAATCAGATTGAAGGAGGTAGCTTGTATTATTGAGTGAAAACTCTGGAGTACAGAGCTTTTAATTTATCATCTTTTGAATTCAGATGAAAATCACTAATTAACTGAAATTACAATTAACCTAATCTAAGTAAATGAATAAACAGTTACACTGTTGTATGTTGGTGGTTCTGTGTGGAGGATGATAGCATAGTTTTCAATGCAGAGTGTAAGTCAGCATTTATCTGATCGTCATGATGTCATCCAAGCTGTTCAACTCATTCCCTCATGCTGGACAAGAAAGCATTGTATAACTTTGGATCATGTCAGGCTACAGCGGGTGCTATTTAATTTTCTGATGCTCAGTTGTTGCAGTTACAGCTAGAGCAAACAGTAAGGTTGAGCATAATGAGCAAACAAAACATTTTGAAGAAAAATACATTAAATATAAGGGAATGCAATTGGATTTTTAACAAATGTTTGAAAAAACCTGCATTTGATTAAAAAATCTAATTTATAAGGTTAGAGGGAAGCATGAAATAAAAATGCCATTTTTTTAACAAAGCATTTCACAGCTTTATTTTTACATTGGGTCAGAGGCATGAAGTTATTCTTCTCATCATCACATCCTGACTGAGGCTTTTCCAAGTGTAAAGATCCATGGGAAGAAGACACAAAAATGTAACCTATAGTCTCTTGTGCCCTCTCATAGTACTACCTGAAACTGGGAGCTAAAGCAACGTCCTCAAAAATACCAAAAATATGTAAGAATCATAGCCCAGCTAACTTTCATGACATATTACATTGACTTAAATCCTTACATACTTCACTCTAGAATATTCTGATTGAAGAGGTGCCTTTTAATGACAGAAAATTAAAGCAATAAACAGGAAACAGGATCTATGTCTATGAGCAGTCTGGAGCTGGCTTTAAAACACAGTTGAAATATGTGCTTTTTTTACTAATTTTGTTATTAATTTACTTTGCCAAGAAAGGCCAGAGAACATCTTGCACTTTGAGTGTTCCAACTCTATTGCCACTTACAAAAAAGCTATAATGATTAATAAGTACATCTGAATTCACTGTATGCATATTTAAAATAATATTTTGATACTCTCTTTTTCACCATTCTTAATTAAAAACAAGCTTTTAAAGTATTTGGATTGTATGAAAGGCTTTCACTTAAGGAAGTCCACAGTGGAATTACCTCTTACACTGATTTTTTTCATATTGGCAGCATTTTCCTTAATTTGTAGATGAATCCAATTATGCAAATCTAGCTGTAAAATTGTCATCTTAATTTGTAATAATAGAAAATAAACCCATCACTTTATGTCTATTGTGTCCATTTTCCATTCCACAAATGCAAAAGTCTGGCAAATTTATTAAATCTGAAAGCATCATTATGTAAATAAGCTGGATATCTATTACAAAATTGTTTACTATATATTTTATTGAGTCAGGAATATTTTTCTGTAATGTTGGTAATTCAATATACTCAAAGCCAGTGAGATTTCAGCTAGTTAGACATTATTTTGACTACAAAAATTATGTGATCTTAAGAAACTGATAGTACTAATATAATTGTTGAAGTGTTTAGGCTTTTGGCAATACTATTACTCTAGAAGTTCAGATTACAGCTTTCAGAAATTCCTCTTTAAGCCAGAAGTCTGGACAGCTAAGATGAAGAAAAGGAAACCTGAAGGCACTAGGTCAATTGTTTGAAGAGTGAAGAAATAATTATTTTACTAGAAATTATTATAATTAAGACTGCTGTAAATGTTTATATTGTAAAGGTAGAACGCTAGAAGAATGAGGAAAGTTGCAGATGAGAGTTACAGATCCATTATAGCTAAGGAATGCCTAAAAAAGCAAGATTATACAATTACTTGGTAACTGCCTGCCTTCTATCTCTAGACAAAAAAAGTCAAGCCGATGGGAAATTAAATTAGCTGAACAGTAGTTTACTACTGCAGGTCAGCAGTGTAAATTGTCTTACCTCAATAAAGCAGGTCATTTGCAGATTTTGCTCTATGTTGTATCAGAACCTGTACAAATTGAATCATAAACTACAATTACTGGATTATCTATAAGAACTGATTTTAAAGGATAAAGAAAATTTTGTTGCATTATTCTAAGCAGCTAACAAGAAACAATGAACAAATGTAAATGAAATGGGAATTGCCTATGTGCATGCACACAGAAAAGCACACAAGTAATGGCCTAGAAGAGATCAAATTGAGATGTGGCTAAGCAAGTAAGAACACCTCTAGGATGTCTTTAGTTACATTTCTAGCACACAAATACTTATGAACACCCCATTAGAGGAATACAAGCTGTTTTACCATGTGATAATTTTAGGATGCCCACTTAAAAGTGAAGCAAGAATTATTTGCTTAAGGAAACGTTTCTTAATAATATTAATCTGGTTTTATTTCAGTTAACAATATTTGGGTTTTGCATTGTTAGAAAGCTTTTATCTTTGATGAGTTAAATCTAAGGGTGATATCAAGGGCACCTCAGTTTGAAGTCCTAATTCTACATTTCTCCATAACTTTTCATTGCAGGATCTGGAGCCTGTTCATTACTTGAACTTGGTGATAGTTTCCATTAGAATACTGATATTATTCACTGGGATGCCCCAACTGTGTAATTAATATTTTACTGAATAGTTCCCCAGTACAGAATCCTACTCTGTGATGTTCACTGAACGTTAAACTCCATCAGAAACATTGCACATTTGAGACACACTATACAATAAATTATAAGCTCACTTGAGCATGTAAGTTTAGACACTCTTGAAGCTCAAGAGTATTTCTGTAGTTAATTGACATAATCTCTGCAGGGAGGATATTTTTTAAAAGAAAGACTAGATTTCACACAGTTACTCTTGAAACTGAGGAAAAATAGTGTTATATACTGAAAGAAAATCTTATTGGGCAGTCATTTATTTTCCAGAGTTTATTAGAAGGCACAGTTGAGACACCCTAATAAATAGCCATTCTGTTCAGAAAATTAGTCTGCTTTTTGTAAAAGGAAAGATTTGAGTGCATGAAAGAGTATTCACAGAAGATGAACTTGGAGATAACACCATTCTGATTTTTTTGACCTTTAAAAGCAAGAGAGACATTCATTTTTATAGACTGTAATAATTCTAAGCCATATTCTGCTAGAATCTCTCCAGGGACACTGGCTCCCCTACAAACATCTATGTTAGGGCAAATGTAAGTTTCCAAATAAGTTTCTGAGTTTTTCTGACCTTAACAATTTAAATGTCAGAGTGTCAGACACCCCAGATGCTCCCTACAGAGAGTGACTCAGGGCTTTGTGCATCCTAGCTCTCCTAGCGGGCAAGGATAGCCCCTTTATTCAAAAGGAATCACACTTTCACCTGCTCCCTACAGATATGTGAATGTCTGCAAGCTCCCAACAAGTGCTCTGCGCTGCTTCTCTGAACATGATTTTTTTCTTGTGGCTGAGTATAATTTATAAACCACGATTCATTGTTTTTATATATACACATATAAATATGTGTACATGGATGTTGCCTGTTTTCTAGATTTTAGTTTTGTGTGACTGAAAGTGAAGCATAAATCTTGTGTCAAGATTTATGTGGTTGAAAGTTTGTCTTTTACTTTTAAGATGAAGCCACTCAGAAGGGTGTAAAATTTTATAAATAATATAACAGGAAATTGTTATTTTAAATATGTGTAACTTAATAGTATGATCACTGGCCTTCAAAGGATATACAAATTTTTCATCATTGCTTGGTGACAATTTAAAAATATTTTTGATACAGAGGATAAAGAAAGAATTAACATTTTAGCGTATAACAAAAGTCTGCTTGTAACCTTCACTATATAACTGCTTTATATCAAAGCATTTTTTGATGACCTGTAACTCAAAAAATAGCTTGACGGTTTTAAATACACAATCTACAGGAAATATACACATTTGAGTGCCACTCTGTAACAAATCCATTACCACTGCACAGACTATAATCTACATAATCCATACAAACCTTCATAGCTAGGATTAGCAACTGCTAATCCTCTCTTTATTTCTCTCCGCTGACTTCCTTTTCCCTGCTGCAACCAGCACAGATGACTTGCTTTCATATTTTAAGTCCTTATGATCTATCTCTGCCCAGCCTCTCACCTTCTTTGTGATATCAAGACACTGAAATTCATCTATAGGTTTGTAAGCAGTGTCTATACATGTATTTGGTGACATATAACTGGTTTTCAATAAGGATTTTCCTTCTTTTTTTGCAAACCACTTTGCAGGAATGGATGACATACTCTCTTCATTCTGACCCTCCAAACTGCAAAATGACAAAATTATCTTTCTTGAAATCCTTCAAATCTGTTCTATGCTTTACAACCTATAATGGATAGGCGAAATAGGTGTTCTGACTGAGGTGTATCCCTCATAACATTTCATCTATCTTAGATATCTCTGATTCTACTTAATCTACTACTATAATACCTAGCTACATTGTCCTGACACTTCTCATTCTCCGAACTTGATTGCTGAAGGGCTAGTTCTTATAACTGGTCAAGGATAATTTTTCCTTTTCCGCTTTTTAGAAGCTTAAGATTCTAATGTGGCATGTTTTGAAAATTTCAAGTATTGGAGATTTCATCAGAGCTTCTGATGCCAGAAGGAGTTCTTGGACTCTTGGTGCTGGATTTATAAATAATGACATGTCATTCTGGAGGCTCTGACAGACTTTTATGGCAAAAATATGTTATAGACAAGGAGAAATTCCATCTTGGAATATGAGTTATGTATTAAAGCCATTTATCTTCTTCTTACAAGTTTAAAAATATAGTTTCAACGGACAGTCTAAAGAAATTTAGGGACATTGGTTTATTCTGACCACAGACTATGAAGTGTGATAACTACTCACAGCTCTCTTCCTATTTATCAACAGGCCTTTTTGTTTACAACTGCTTACATCATATCCCATTTTTATTGAAGTCTTAATGTTATGACTTTAGATGTAAGCAAAATGATAGTTCAAGACATTTTCCTGGAATTAAATAACATGTTATATGCAATAGAAAAGAAATTAATCTAATCTGAGTGGAACAAGTGCTGTCTACTGTTTTGACTTATACCTGCATTTCAGAAATCTAATGTCAACTTTACATTGTTCATCTTCCCCTTCTTCCTACATATTTTCTGAAACCTAAACAATTGCTGTGGTTGATATTTGCCTGTTTTCACTAGACAAATGGAATTCAGACATACATCTGTCAGACACAATATAGTCTTTACACAAAGCTGACATGCTATGCCAATTAAGGCCTTTATAGCATTAAAAAAATTGACAACTTATGTCTCTCCAGTAAAATGCAATCATGTAATTTCTCAGCAACACAAGTCATTGAAGTATAAACTAGCTATGCTTTCCCTAGCTGAAAATCAGAGATCTTCTGTTCAGTCTTCCTGTGATACAGGTGCTCTCTATTGTGAGGTTAGCAGTAAAGGCTAGAAATAGTCATCCATTTTTTAAGATTCATGCCATTTGTCAACCTCAATTTCCATGTAACAAGCAATAAGATGAAACGATAAAATTCTGTTTCACAGTAAAATTTCTAAGCAAGAAAAGATTGTGTTCATCTGGGAATGTTGCCATCAATCCATGCTTTTCAGTGTGGAGAAAAATAATCATGCTGAACCATCTTTTATCTGTGGATTAAAATTCAGATCATAAGCACAGTTATATTTATCATTGCTATAATTTAGCTGGATTTTGAAATTGTAATGATAATGATGAATAAAAAGTGTAACTAGCTTTTCCTTGGTAGTTACACACAGGTGACAACACATATAAGTCCCTCATGATTTTTTTTTTTTGGGAAACCTGATAGCATGTCTAATGGAAAGCAATAAGAGACTGAGGAGTGGTGTGTTATTTCCTAAACTGTTCTTTCTGTTTCTAGGGTCTGAATGCGGGTCTGCAAACTCAGAATGTATGGCTAGTCATACATATATGTGAATGGAGGATGTATTTTACAATCCTGTAAGACAGAAGGAGGAATAAATGTACCAGTATCTGCATATATTAAAATAAATTGGATTTTCTTTTCCTTATTATGGTGTTCCTTAAGAAAGTGTTCTTCTGTGAAAACTGGTCCAGTTTTGGGAGTAGCCATGAAGAAACAGGCGGACATTAATATGGTGAAGCAGCCCAGTATCGTTCTGGAAGTAAATAATATTTTGCTTCATCTTTCTGAAGTGCTGCCAGAAAGATTACTAAATTCTTAGGCTTTTCCTCACTGGGACACCATTAATCTTGAAATGCTTAATCCTGGATTAATTCTCAAGCTTGTCAACTTTACCGGAGAGTCTTGCATTGTCCTTGATTAGCATTGTAATTATGTTACCATGTCCCAAAGTCATATTTTCAACCTTATTGACATTTCACTACCAAATGTTCATCTACCCTGCAAATTCATTATGTATTTCCTTAAATACATATACTAACTTCCATAAACCATCTAGATTTTCACACATGCATGCTACACGTACAGAAGTGGAACCTAAGAAAATTAAGTTTTGGTGAGCCAAGTTTCACACTCAGTAATATGTATAAATCCAGAAAAACATCATGAGTATTAGGAAGCATTTCTTTCCCAGTCTCTAATTGTGTTTGTACTATTGGTTTGATGTTTTCAATCTTTAGGCCAGTTCGGAAAGTAAATATAATTAAATTCATCCTAGCTTATGAGGAATAAGTGAGGATCTTCAAAGTTTTCATTAAGAAAATTAAGTACTAATACCAGAGTGTTGAACCTAAAGGATGCATGGATGAATTCTAGGTTTTCTGTATCCCCAGCTCAGCAGTTCCTACAGTTCATACACTTGTACAGAAAGACATATATGCTTTCTTACATAAAGGAGGATTTTGTTTGTTTTTGGCTTAGTGTTAAACTGCCTAAAAAAAATTTTAAGTTTTTTTATTTGTTTTGCATTTGGTGGGAATATTCCTATTGCTGCTTTCTCATGTCAATTAAACAAATTGCTATGGAACAGCTGCCCAGCTGTTCTATCGAATGGCCTTTAGGCTTTGTAGTTTAGTGCTGAACAAGCAAACCTGCAAGACAAAATCAGTGGGAGAGGTGGATATTCAGCATTTTGGAAAAAAACAAGAGAGAAATCATCTTATTGCTAGTCTGACTACTTATATAAATAACATAAAATTCACAACTAGTTATAAACTGCTTTGTAGTTATTTCTATGTATATTGTTCTCAGATTTCTTTTTGTAAAAAATTCTGATATTTGAATTGCATTTATTGTGTATACTTGCTGGTTGTATGGCAGAAAGAGCACTCCCCCTCTACACACACACCCCTTGGGTTGGGAGACTAAGAGGGAAGGAGCTAGAAGGTGTAATGAGCAATAATGTAATTTATTTGTTACTGTAATTAGCCTGGCAATTGGATGCTAACAGATTCATCTAATTAGTAATTTTTCAGGGTTAGGAATTTATTTTTAATATTTAAGTTATTTTACCTTGCACATTTTTTAAGTCTATTCTGGTATGAAGTCTTGCTTTGAAATTTCCCCCCATAAAAACACACTGTTGTTATCTTAATTGTGTAAACTTGTACTAGATTTAAGATTGATTTCTGACTGTACAATACTAATTTTGTGTTGTTCATAACAGTCCTCATTTACATGTTTTTATTGCCTTTTTAATTTTCTCTGTTAAAAGACTTCAGTTGCCAATCTGTAATGCCTGCACGTAGAAAGCATGAATAAGTGTTAGTGCCTTTCTTATTTAATCATTTAAATATAAAGGTTATAGCCAAGAATTTTTTTAATTGTAGCCTCTCTTAATGTGCTGTCTGCACATCCTTTCTCCATAAAATGTATAAAACTGCACACAGTGTGACTGAACTAGCTTTAAATATTCTGTGCCACACTGAGAGATACAGATCCTCATTTGTCAAGACTGAAGAATTTACCAAATGTCATTCACAGATTTGTTGTCTGGCTACTTCAAAAATTGTTCCTTCTATTTAAGTGAAAATTATCTCAAAGTTTACTAAAAGGAAAGTGTTTTCATGAATATTCGTTGATTAATATGAAAATTTGAAGTTAGACCAATGTTGTTGAAATATTCAGAGGAAGAATTATCCATATTGCACTTGAGTAGGCAATTGCCTAATGATGAAAATTAATCTGAAAAATTAATTTGGCAAGGTTCGGATCTGGAATTTCCCATACTTAATGAATCAAAAGCTTGATCT
Source organism: Piaya cayana (assembly GCA_013389865.1). NCBI lineage: Eukaryota > Metazoa > Chordata > Aves > Cuculiformes > Coccyzidae > Piaya > Piaya cayana. Next base: position 20,004 of record WAAB01017516.1, read on the forward strand.
AACATGAACATCAAAAAGGCTTATCACCAATCGTGAAAACACATGAGAAGCCTTGAAAACAGCAGGGTGAGAAAAACTGGCATAGAAGAACTCTGAAGGGTAACCTAAATGTCATCTTTGATCAATGTTGACAAATTTGTTTGTTCAGCCATTTTCTGCTATGACTCAAAAGCATTGACAGGACCCTGGGGGGATATATTTTGTGGAAACAGGAGTAAAATGGTAATATGAAGTGTGAACATTTATCACCTAACATTGTTTGAAAATTAACCATCTTACAGATACATTACGAGCAAAAAATATCAGCTTGCACACTGTTATAATTTTTTTGTAGATTTTTGAGACGTTACCCACATTGGAGTTATGAAATTTAGGGACAGGAATGAAGTGGTGAGCTGACATGACCTTAGGCCATCAAACACAGACTATATCTGTTCTGATCACTTTACATGAATTTTCCATTAGAAATAAAGAATTGAATATGTACATTGCTGGCCTGTAAAATGAGATTCCACAAAGAGAGTTAGAAGTCTTTTGTTTGGTTGTTTTTTTTATCTTGTTTGTTTGCTTGTTTGTTTTAAAGATGGAAATACAAGCTTTGCCCTCAGAAGAAGAAGAAAATAATCCAGTTTCCTAAAGAAAAATAGGTCTATCAATGAAGCAGAACTCTTGTTTAAATTAGTACAAATTGGTAGAATGAAATCTATTTTCCTCTTGGTGATTGCTAGTACAAGATTTTAGTGAGAGGAAGTCCCTATCCTCACCAAAAAAAACCCTAAAAACTTTTAAGAGGAGTTGAATACATTTAAAAAATGGCCTTATGTCTGGGGCAATCTGTTGACAGAAAGCGAGAACACTTGGTGATCCTATAGATTTCTTTCTGTCATGTTTTGACAAAAGTCATGATGCAGTTGGGTCATATATGGGAACTGATTACATATTTCCTGAGATTTACCCCAGAACTTTCCTGCTTGAACACTTCTAGCAGCAGGGAATCAAATCCTAAATTCTTTCAGTTCCTGCATGACTGGGTTTTGAGGGATGCTGATATTACTTTTTCTTAATAGGTCTATGTTTTCATTTGGACTATAAACCACTTTGCCCAAAATGACTGAAAATTTTGCTTTCAGCCTTCTGGAAAAATATTATCACAGATATCCCAAGGCGGGGGGGGTGGGGGGGTGGGGTGGGGGTGGGGGTGGTGGTGTGCGGGGGGAAGTAATGATCTCCAGTCCCTTCTGTATTAAAAGTAATGAGATGTTTTAGTATACTATAAGCAACATGTTGGTGATAGAGACCTGGTTCACAATAATTGTACATATCAGCAGCTCTTTATGCTTTTACAAAGAGCTGATATATTTAAATCCCAGCATGAATTTCAAGACAAGGTAGATAACTTGGCTGGGTGTGTTGTATGCAGTACAAGAGCAGTTTGTCTTAACACTCTTTGGACTACTCTTGGTTTATGAGAGAATAAAAACCATAGTGTGTAGAGCTCAGACTTACAGTCTTCCTTTATCATTAAATTAAAAGACAATGCTTGGATTAAATTTGATCTGAGATTCTCACTCTTGGTATCCGCCTAAATTTTATTGCAGCTGTGACCATGCCTGGCTACGTGTCTTGTCATTACCAGTCTGCCACCTCAACCACCCCGTCATCACAACCCACTTAGCCATTACCCACACATGCCTGTTCCAGAACTAGTCATGAACTTGACCCTGTTTGGTTTATTGAAACACAGGGGAACTATGACCTTCTAGGGATGGGTTATTGTACTCAGAATGATAGATTTATCCATACATATATATACACACACACATATACATATTTGTGTATTTGTGCATTTATTTGTTTTGAGGCATCATTAATGTGTCTGAACTATGGCCAGGGATCAGTAATAGAAACAACGTTATGATGTTGGTCTGATATAGTCAGCAAAAATTCTTAAAAATAAAGTTATTTTAAGAAGTTCCCTGACCCATGTGCTACCATGATAAATAGGAAAGGACAAGATAGATGTTATTCTGCAGTGGTTTGTATAAAGTAATACCTTTTTTTCTGGCTTTTGGATCCTGTCATCATTGCATTCCACTTTGGTTCAAGGACCTGTATTTGTTCTAGTGTTATATATGAAACCAATCATCAGGGAAAGCAGTAAAAATGAATGGGTGAAAAGATGCTCAAGCATTGAGGAATATCCCTAGGGATGGCAATGTACAACGCCTATGAATTTGATAAGAAATTAACACATTCTTCTATGGTGGCACCTGAGATGATTCAATAAAATGAGCATTTTCTTGTTGCATACAGTGCAGTTGCATTAAGCTAAGTAATCAATTGCCTGCTATTTAAAGTAACTGATGTAATGAATTACTCCTTCAGTGGCATTCATAATGCACAGATTTTTAAAGATACAGAATACTTGTTTTCTCCTGATCCCTTTTCCCTGTATTTCTCAGCCTTAATCATATTTTCAGCCTCAAATCAGTAAAGAACAGACATGCTTGCCTTTTCCTGATCCTTTGGAAAGACTAGGAGGAGGGAGTTTCATCCATATGTGTACATATGTGCACACACACACAGATAGGCTCTATTAATACTTATATTACAGCCTGATTTTCACAAACTGCCACTTATGCAGCCAGTCCCATGAACTGTAGAAAAGGTAGCTCACCATTCAGGCCAAATGAACAAGAATTACACTTGTACAATTTTCCTGGATAGGAAAGGGTTTATTTTAGTTGTTTCTGACTAAGCAGCAAATTCTGGGGTGTTTCCCTCAGCACTTCCAAACCTGTCTAAAGTTTGCATGTCAGTCATTACAGTCCTAAGGTGCTATACATCAGCACAAAGACATGAACTTAAAGAGCTAGTTAAAACTTGTTCTGTAGTTCCTGTGATGCCTACAGCTCCTCTGCAACTCACTTCCATAAGCAGTGTATGAATCTCTGTGATTGCGCTTCTCTCATCACCATTTCAAACAGACCAAGTAAAACCTTTCTATTTTAAACACAGAAAAGCAACTCAGGGCTTTGCAACACAATAAACTGGATATTATCCAGGAAAACTGTCAGTGCATAGGCAGAGGTGAGATTTCTTTGCTCAGGCTCCAAGCTGGAGGCAATGAGTCTTCCAGTGTTGGGAAACAGATGGTTTCTGTGGTCTACCAAAACAGATGAATTAGTACACACCTTCCCATAGCTTCTGCATAAAAATAAAATAGTTCTCCCATGCAATATGTACAGTTTTTATTCAGTTATTAGATTTTAGTTCCATTTTACATCTTTAATTTATTATGTGATGCCCAAAACACTACATTTCTGCTATATCAGTTTAATTTATTTATTTACCTATTTATTTATTTATTTTAATATTCCAGCCCTTATAGCAAGAAATTTGAAAACCTGCTTTATCTGCAGTATCCTGCCTAGAAGCAAGGAATGGGACATATAGGAAAGAAATATAAAGATAACATTGGCTTAAAAGACAAAATCAGTCCATGGTCAGTAGTATAAATAAATTCTCTAGTATAGTGGAATGGAAAGTGTGCAATAAAAGCAATGGAGAACTTAATTACAAAAAGAAAGCAAACAAGCTCACACTCCCCCGCAAAGAAAAAACCAAACAAAAATAATGAAACCAATCATTTTGATCACCAAAGAAAAGGCTACAACATAACACGAAGAAACATTAGTTTATCACAGATCTGATNAGTGTATGAATCTCTGTGACTGCACTTCTCTCATCACCATTTCAAACAGACAGAGTAAAACCTTTCTATTTTAAACACAGAAAAGCAACTCAGGGCTTTGCAACACAATAAACTGGATATTATCCAGGAAAACTGTCAATGTACAGGCAGAGGTGAGATTTCTTTGCTCAGGCTCCAAGCTGGAGGCAATGAGTCTTCCAGTGTTGGTAAACAGATGGTTTCTGTGGTCTACCAAAACAGATGAATTAGTACACACCTTCCCATAGCTTCTGCATAAAAATAAAATAGTTCTCCCATGCAATATGTACAGTTTTTATTCAGTTATTAGATTTTAGTTCCATTTTACATCTTTAATTTATTATGTGATGCCCAAAACACTACATTTCTGCTATATCAGTTTAATTTATTTATTTACCTATTTATTTANAGGCTACAACATAACACGAAGAAACATTAGTTTATCACAGATCTGATCCCTATTCTTATTATAAGCTAGGGGGATTTTGTCACCTCGGTCACAGATACAGTTTTATGTTTCTGTAATCTCAGAATCACAGCAAACAAATTAGGTGCTACCTTACATAGCTAAGTCATTGACAGTACTCTAGGGTTTTCTTATGACCTTTTCAACACCTCACAACCTTACATCATAGCTCTGAAAACTTGCATCAAACACTACAGAATTTCATACAAAGACCCAATTAAAAGCAGACAGCATATGGCCAGAATTACTGTATCTACAATTAGAGATAAAAGATAAAAACGTCAAACACCAGTTCTCCCACAGTCTTGTACTCCAGAGGGATTTTATATCAGGAATCCAGAGCTTTATTTTTTATGCACCATGAGCTTACATTTGATTGCAATAGTTTTAATGTGAAAGATACTCATAAAGGATGGAAAACGGCCTTTGGTTTAATTTGTTTCAAATTCATCTTGAATACTAAAAGAACAAGGTCTATGTATGTGTAAAATAATGTAGACATCCTCCCAAAAAAGGAAGGCAACAAAAAACCCCACCCCAAACATAAATCAAACCAACACAAACATTATCCACAAACCAAAGCAAGACAAAAAAGACATAGAATGCCGGTATCAATTCCACATGAATAATGAGCTGTAAGAAAGTTACTTAGGAGATAAAAAACTTCCTGAGTCTAAAAGTTTTGGACACATGACCTACTTCACATGTTCTGTTCGTGTTGTAAAATGCAGTTTTGACATAATTATGTATTATTTCCTGTAGCCAAGAATCTGAAAGATACTAATAATGTCCAAAGAGGTAAAATAAAAATTACATCCTTGGTTTTAATATTTTTTTATCCTTGAAATATTTCTACTTTTGGTAAATTTCTACATAGAATAATGTATCGAATGAAATATTTTCACTTACCTGCTTTTGTTAACTCTTCTTTTTTACTTGTCAACAATATTTTTATGTAAATAAGAGGGATTTTAATACTGTAGGTACTTTATATATTGGAATTCTCAATCTAACAATCTATTCCTTTAACAGTTTTAGACAAGAAAGACATTTGCCATACATTATGTAATGTAATGCCAAAGATAAGTTTGTATTCAGTGTCTCCTTTTCTTGTGAATACTTTGACTTCATGATACTTACTATGTTGAAGTGTTGCAACTATACTTTGATTTGCAGAAAAGACGATGCAATAACAGACTTCAGGAAACTAAACTGGGTTTGTCAGGAGTCTTTCATCCATATTTGGCTGGGGATATAGTTCTCTTCTAGACTGAAACTAGATTTTGATGATCACAGCCCATAATCTCTCAGCATTTTCTGTCATTGAAAGCCACGGTTGAGGTAAAGAAACAAAGGAGCAAGGGCTATGATTATATCTCAGTGCAGAGGCAGCCAAATCATAGAGCAACTTTAGGTTCAACAGTGTGGATCAGAATCATAAATTACACTTATGCTTGTCGTAAAATGCTCGCTTTCTGACCAGTTCCCTGTTCTGACAAGGCTGGCGTTCTAGCTCATAGCATTACTGTTTGCTTCCTTTTTTTTCCATAATTGTGTTAAAGGTTTTACTTTGTGATTTGGCAAGCAAGAATTAATTGTTGGTATGACATATATATATATATCATATACAGAATGAAAACTGGAGGAGAGAACTGGAGATCAATGAGAAGATGAGTAAAAAAACATAACAGATATGGCTAAGGGAAAGAAAGAGTGAGAGGAGAATGTATAGCATGAAGCATGGAAGAATGGGCCAGACTAGGCAATTGATATCAGTCTATTCTTGTGATGCTCTCAAGTGTCCACATGCCTAGCTACATTTGGTTTATTCCTATAACTGGGCATCTTAAAAAAATACAGAGAAGTACAGAAGATATAATAGTAATAGCAAAACACCAGGTTGGAAGTAACCTGAAGCATCACCTGGTTCAATCTTTCTTGGCAAAAGCATGGTCAAGAAAGGATAGCCTAATACTCTGTCTAACTGAATCTTAGACGTGTCAAAAGCCAGGGATTCCACCACTTCCCTGGTGAAGTAATTCCAGTGGCAGATTGTTCTCATTGTGAAAGATTTTCCATGTGTATTCAATTGGCCTCTTCACAGGAGTAGCTTGTACCCATTACCCCGCATCTTTTTCATGTGGCTTCTTGTAACACTGGAGTCTCTATCTTCTTTGTAGCCACCCTTTAAACATTGGAACATGGTGATAAGGTCTCCTCTAAGACTTCTTTTCTCAAAACTGAACAAATCCAGTTCTCTCAGCCTTTTCATTATATGATGGACTTCTCAGTTTTTTGATTGACTTTATGGCCCTTCCTTGGCCCCTCTCCACCCTGTCCACATCATTTTTGTGTAGTGAGGATCAAAATAACACAATATTCCAGATGTGGCCTGGCAAGTGCTGAGTAGCGTGGGATAATTCCTTCTTTATCTCTGTTGTTTATGCCCTTGTTGATGGAACCCAGAATCCTATTGTCTTTCTTTGCTGCAGCAACACACTATTCACTTGTGTTGATGTTGTTGTCCAACAGGACTCTCATAAATAGATAAATCCCAGTTTGTGCTATGCTGTTGGATTATTTTCCCTGAGGTGTAACACCTTACACTTGTCCTAGTTGAATTTTACAATATTCCTGTTAGCCCACTTTTCCCAGCCTCTCAGGTCTTCCTGCAGGGTGTCCCTTCCAAAGTGTCCCCACTCAGTTTTGTATCAGTAAACTCCATCATGGTGCACTTGATCCCACTATCCAGATGATTTATGTGGGTACTAAACATCATTACGCCTGATATTAATCCCTGGGGGATCCCACTTGTGACTGGTTACCTGTTTGAAAAGGAGCTATTTACTGCCATCCTCAGAGCATGGCCTGTAAGCCAATTCCCTATCCACCACACAGACCACTGGTCTAGACAATCCAGTAGACAACACCAGGCCCTCTGCACATACACAAGGCAGGTTACTTTTTCATAGAATGCAATCAGGTTTGTCAATAACAATTTGCCATTTGTGAATCCATGCTAGCTTTCCCAATCATGTGCTTCATTTGATTTATGATAGCCCCTGGAAGGATTTGCTCCATGACTTACTTAGGGAATGAAGTAACTCTAATGGTCCTTAGAATCTCCTCAATTCTCCTTTAAGCCCTTCATGTAAATAGAAGTTCTATTCCAGTCTTTTGGGATGTCTCCTGATCACCACAACTTTTTAGAAATTATGGAGAATAGCCTCACAACAATGTCACTCAGTTCTCCTAACACCCTCAGGTGGATATTGTCAAGCCTATGGATGTGTAGGAGTCAAAGTCCTGTAATAGTTTGCATACCAACTCTTCTGTCACTGACAGTGGGTCTGTGTTTTCACCAACCTGGCTATTTGCTCCTAAGGCCTGGGACCCAATAGGGGTGAAGACAGAGGTGAAGTGTTGAGAATCTCTGCCTTTCTAGTATTGTTGGTTACTAAATCACCGCTCCTGTTTAACACTGGGCTACTACTTTTCTTCTATTTCATCTTGTTGTTTATGTACCTGAAGAACTCCTTTTTGCATTTTTGACATCTCCAGGCAATTTCAACTCAAGCAGAGCTTCTGTTTTACTAACTGCATATCTGCATATCCTGGCAGTGCTCTTGTAGTTCTCAATGGGTATTCATTGGTTTTTTCCATCTCTGATAAACTTCATTTTTTGATTTTGAGCAGACCAAGAACCTCACAGTTCAGACAAGGGGGTCTCTTGGTCTGCTGAATTCCCTCACTTTTAAAGAAAATTAACTTGTTTTGTGCCTCTAGGATAGTGTTCTTGAATAACTCCTTTAGTCTCCATGAAAACTTCTCACGGAATCCCTTCCAAATGATCTCTGAGACACCTGAAGATGTGATAGTATATATGTGATCTTTTAGTGGAAATTGATTTTTAAGGTTCTGCTACAGAAGCCCAGTAATACTAGCAGCAGAAATGTAACCACTTTTTAAAAGACCTTAAGTTTTGACTTTTAGACACCAAGTTAGCCTAGAAAGAAATAACGTAACAGCTTCAACTTTGTTTAGCTCTACTGTGCCCACATACTGCCAAAACTATGAACAATGGCTGGTAAGAGTAAGTGTCTCCTATTCTGCAACATTTGGAAGTATCCATTGTGAGGGATTTAAGAATGGTATCACAGTAAGTTTCTTTGCCACCTACTGATTTAACATAGGCAGAGCCTCAACAAAAATCTTTGGCTGGAAATTAAAAATACAAGTAATATTTTAAAGGGGAAAGTAAAAGCAAACTCAGGTTGTTAAATTCCTCTGAATGTACATGAATACTCCTCACTCTTCTAGGAGTCAGTCTCAACATGTAAAATAAATGGAGAACTTATTTCTAATTTCTGCCTTTACTTCTTCTTTATCAGGACTTCAGTTATCAAAATCTTTAGTGGATCTCTTTCTCCTACTTTTACTGTTTCCAAGACAGGCAAATCTCAAAAGTTATTTCTTTCTAAATGAAATTTCTAAGATTTTACCTACATGAAACAATAAGATTTTTAAAACAAATTTTCTATACATAAGTAGTTATTAGACGGTAAGTGTTTGTACTTTCCAAAAGAAAATGTCAGCTTGTCATTTACTAGGTGGAATACATTTTAACAGTTCGTTCATCTGTAGAAGAACATAATATAGGCAAATGTCAAGACAATCTATATTCTCCCCTAGGAAAAATATTTAGTACTTCAGTCAGAGACTTAGACTTCTTATGGAAGATAAGCGATGTACTTCAGCAACCCATTCAAAAGAGAATGCACCTCTTGAAAATCTTGTAGAGGATCTTCACTGATCTCTAGGAAAAGAGAAAAATACAAATGATATTTTATCCCTCCCAGTGTTAAATGCACACAGAGAAAATGTGAATTTTACCAAAATGAAGGGGATTCAAAAGCAAACCACTTCTACAAGCAATCTGTCAATTAAAAACACAAGAGATGATAACCCATCATTAGCCAGAAACTCAATCACATCTAGGGAAAAACAAAATAAACAAAATGAACATTTTCTTTGTATCCCTCAACAGTTTTATTTTGCTCATTTTATCATTATGTTATTTTGTGAATTAATTATTTTTCTGCTGGAATAAAGCCTTCCATTCCTTTTCAGCATTCTACAAATAATTTCCTGCTTTTTTCAGCTTTGCTTCCTAATGGTCGTAGCATCTACTAGAGCATGTTGTTCTCTACTGATTTAATTAAAGAAGTCATCACAGAACAGTATGAAAGGTTCTTATTTGAAAAGTCATAAAGGATTAATTTTAAGTGAATAGGTGAGGAACTGACCGCAGGGGATTATTTCTTACTGTGCTAAGTTTGCTTGTAGTTATTTTTTGCTTTTTCCTTCTGTTATAGCCATTTGTTATAATCCCATATTAGGACTATGAAATATTAGCAATAACTGCATTAGAGCTGTAGAGTCAGAAATCATAAGAGCATTATATCAAACTATTGTTTTAATGCATTCTTACCTTTCAATACTTTGAGACTGACAAAGTATTTAACATGCCTGAAAATAATATTTGCCTCTCCTCACCTTTTAAACAATCAAATATCATCGAATCATAGAATCCCCAGGTTGGAAAGGACCTCTTGGATCGTTGAGTCCAACCATTCCTATCTGCCACTAAACCATGTCCCTGAGCACCTCATCTACCTGCCTTTTAAATACCTCCAGAGATGGTGAGTCAACCACCTCCCTGGGCAGCTTGTTCCAGTGCCCAATGAACCTTTCTGTGAAAAAAAAAAAATTTAAAATTTTAAATATAACTGGCACCAATCTATTATAAATCTTACCATACCCCTGCTTCTAATCTTCCAACTACTAAAAACATAATTTGTTTGAAAAAGTAAGGATTGTGAGATAAGATCTGAATTTAAATGACATCAAATTTCTGTAACCTCTTAGTCTGAAGAAAAAGTGATATTGTTAGCAAGACCACCATTTCAGCATATACTGACCTGATTTATGTAGTACTTAACATAGCATGCTAAAAGTTTAATCTATATCATAGAGTGGTTTTTGCTCACAGAATAAAAGGTGGATAAAGAAGACAATGGTTTCTTACCTTTGAAGAAGTTGTGGATGATCCTTCTGTTGATGTTAGAGACCCTAGCCTTCCAGATTCAAACCCAAGGAGAAGATTTGCTGTGGACAAAAGTGTAAATTGTGTTGACCACACATGAAGAAATAATGTAACACACTAGAAAAGTATATATGAACACATTGTGAGATTATAGTGGAGCAAATATTCTGTTCATCCTTAAACTTTTTAAGCTTAATAATTTTACTGAATTTATAAGTTTTATAACTGGTAAATAAATCCTCTCTTATCCTAAAATAACATTGAAATATTTTCAAATACAGATCTTCTTTCTATTACTTTCCATCCCTCAAAATAATTAAATTTACAAATTTATCCAATGGCATTTTACTTTGGTTGCCTACTTATAGGACTACATCTGCATAAATATTTAAAGGTCCAGCCTCTGTCTAAATGAAATGTAAGAATTTGCATAGTCTTCAGTGATCTGAAGTTTACAAGACTGAAAACTGTGATAAAATCTTAAAGATTAAGAGTATATTTATTGAGAACAATGTCAAATAAAGTTCCCCAGAAGTATTTTCTTAATAAAACCCATAATTTCCTTTAACTTTCACTCTGGAATAAGGGATACACTAAAACCAAACAAATACAAAATAACACAGAGTTGTGCCCATGTCATTTCTGTGTTAACTCAGCATTTCACGCTTATAAAACTTTTTCTTCCAATCTTTCTCTCCTTAAATCAGTGACTGTCTTTTATAAAGATTAAAAATTAATTTAAGTTCCCCAGGTCAAGAACTTTGGCTTTGTTCTGCCTTTTAAGCATCTTACTAAGTTATGGCTTCTGGAAAATAAAAAGAGCCTAATAGTGACTCTTGCATTATTGTCTAATAGGTGTATTTTCCTCAATATATTATTACTGCATGTCAGCATAACAGAAAAAAAAAAAAAGCCAATATTCCAAGACTAAACAATTTGTCTATTTTTGTTAATACTGCTTTGTTTAGTTTAACCAGTTTCTTAAAAGGAATAATACCAAATTTTACTCTTCTACAGGGAAAATAATGGGATTTTTTTATATATTTGTTGAGATAAATTAAAACTTTTTGAATGTCAATATTTTTAATTTCCAGAAAAACAAAATACAGTTGTTCCTAATCTGAATAATTTGAAAGTGGGGTGACAGCATTTTACTACAGTGATACAAGCTCTTGAATAAGGACATTATTGCAAAACATAAGCTAGAGTATTTTAACTGACATTATTCTCTAATATATTAATTTGTTCATTTATTAATGTCAAATCTATATTTTACTATTTAAATATTTTTTTTTGTTTACTTGAAGATAAGATTTGGTAATTTTGGTGGATTAAGATACTGTGAAATTTAGAAAACTGTGAAAAACTGTAAAACTGCAAATATTCAGAATTTTATTAGGATGACAAATACAATAAATAGCAATCCAGCTTTCTTTGATCTGTATCTGCAGAGAAGATAGTAAAAAAAATATTCTGTCACTAAGTATTTCCATTTTCCTACATGGATTGTGAAGAAGTTAAATAATACAATGAAAGCCTGAAACATTACCTAGTAGCATAATACAGTCCTGTCACCTCTCATAAATAAGACAAATATTTAATTTATGATTCCTGTATACACTTGTATGTTTTTATTCGTAGTCATCTTGGCTTTATTAGGATTTCTTTTAGAGAAATTTGTGCAGTGTTTCTTGTTTTCTAGGTGTTTCTCAGTATACCTACTTTCCTAAATAAAAAAAACTTCCAACTTAAAAAATAATGCTGTAGATAACTGTAATATGCTATCAAGGAGTGGACTTTACTTTGTATTAGTTTATTTTCTGTAGCATTATTTTATGAGTAAATATTGTATGATGTATGTACGGTATGCAATTTTCTTTCATTGTAAACTTCCAAATGCCTAAATAAGGGCTTCAAATAATAAAGATATTAGGTACTGTTATTGTTATATAGCAAATATTACAAAAGATTTAATACTGAGTTACTATAAACATTATACTTAATATAAAATATTAAATTACTCTTGTCAGATTATATATTAATTCAAAGTTAGTCTAAGGACACTTTTTCCTTAGACTGAAACATGAATGTGTGGAGTAGGACTGCAGTCATAAATTACTTAGTACAATGAGATCTTAGTCACTGACTGGGATTCCTGGGCTTTTGATAATGGACGTGGCTGGTAGAAGATGTTATGAAAAACCTTAAGCATAAACATTATTATTATTCTTTATGATATATTCATCCTTTTTCTAAACCTTAGTATACTTCTATAAACAGTGTTATCTTTACACTATTTTTTAAATTTCACTATAACACAACACATTCACCTGCAAATTTCAATGAATATAACATTGGTGATGAGAGAAAAAGGTGTGAAGCACACCACAAAAGTTATACTGGGAATCATATCCTGTACTGTAGGTAATTTATTTTCCAATAAGATCACTCACAGGTATTATATTCAGGACATGTGGCATCATGCTTTCAATATATACGATCTTGTGACTGCAGGGGCATGGGAGACAAGGGAATATTTCTGACCTTTAAAGATATTTCTGTATAGAGAAGCCTTATTTGCACTGCTGGAGGTTTTTTTGCCTTGAGTGACAAAGTCAAGTGACTAACATCAGCAAACAGTGAAACAAGATGTATGTTGGACTAAAGAATTGTATGTCATTTCACTGTTCTGTGTCAATGTACCTAGCTTGTCTTGACTCTGCATGAAAAAACCGGTCTGTTCTATGACATCTCCTGAATATCATAGAATCATAGAACAGTCTGGGTTGGAAGGGACCTAAAAGATCATCTAGTTCCAACCCCCCTGCCATGGGCAGGGACATATCTACCAAACAGATAGGGCTCAACACACATAAAGCAAAATTCTTATTATTTATGCACGCTCAGCATAACAACTACATTTTTCCAACCGCATTTTCAAACAGATCTATACAGTCTGTTAAAAAGGCCCATAAACCAAACATGCATTTCACCTAAAACGTCAGTTTCAACCAACTTTGTCTAAGGCTCGAAGGTTTCATCTTCGTATGATCAAAAAGATATGGCCTTCCCTACCCATCTACATATTTCTCCAAAATTCTCACATTCAAACACCTATATCTTTGACCATACATAATGCAGTCCTTGCTATTGGTATCCTATTACAAATAGGATACAATTATACAATCCTATCTCTGATCAAGTGACTCCTGTTCACATATTGCATCTGGATGTGTACCTCTTTTAATTCAAACTGCATCAGAGAAAAAAAAGCCATTAAAATTAATTAATAGCCTTTTTTTACATGTTATGTCCTTCCTGTCCGTTTTCATCCTTGATCTGCATTTAAGTTCTAAGGCCTTAAAAGCAATCATAAACCAAAATTTTGTTATGTCTTAAGTTTTAAGCAAATCATGGCTTAATATTTGGTCTAGGACTGATGATGCTTTCAAAATCCCATAAACACGTTAGACCTCATCTTAGGACAAAGCAAATAAAATAAAACAGGAAAACATAGCACACAGACCTAAGACTACAGATAAATGTTTGTATTCTTTCAGTAAGATAGCTATAAGAGAGTGGTAAACAATTCTCACTTAAGTTAGTAGAAGGAACACACAGATGAACCTTTTGCATAAAATACAGATGATCTACACATTTGGAAACAGTTTTCTTCTCTTTAGCTTTCTTTTTCCATTATTTAGAATCAACAACCATTTGGCTAGAAAAGCATACAAACCAACTATTTATTCAACAAGGTAACTGCATATGACTGCTCCCTAGAAATAAATTGAGAAGCAGTTCTTTGTTTTAGAAATGCTTTTCATCTTTGTTTAGATGTTGAATGCTGGTTCAAGTGCAGCCCTGATAAATTTGCAAGAAATTATTCTTTACTACATAAAGACTAGTGTCTGTGAATCAGTTTAGTTTTAGAGAAAAATGTCAATCTCTATTCATTTAATGTGAAATGGCTTCTAACAGCACTAAATGTATATAGGTTTAATCTTAGAAAAGTCTGTTTTAAAAACAACCATAGTTGAAAAAACAGCTGATATGAAATGCTGATGACTTTTGTGCTAAAGTAAAACTGACGGTGCATAAAGAGAAAAAAAGAAAAGATTAATGTTTTGATATTTTTGGACATCATAGTTTCAAAGTTATCCAATGAAGTGTTGGAATTAGCATGATCTGTCTTTGGGATTCAACTTTCAAGCTTCAGTTGCGTGAACAGAACACTTCACATTGAAATATCCAGGATTATTGAATTTGTAAAGAAGTTTAGTGCATTCTTCCTCTCTCGGTTATATAGTTTTGGTACTTTTATAGTTTTGACTTAATGTTATTCTGTTCCACAAGTGTCTGTAAGTTTTAAACATCATTCCTTTGTGGTCAACTGTACTATTCTCATCATTCTGCAGTGATTTCACTGCATTCATGTCAGGAAAAAAAATCACAGCTTTTTCTTGTAAAACTGATGTTAAAATCTTTGTAAAACTTCTAAGAGTTTTTGTTGCCTGGAGCTAAAATATTAGATCAGAGAATAAGTTCAATGGTATTCAAAAACATAACCGTTAAAAATAACCTAATCTTCAAATTGACTTGAGGATTCTGGTCATCAGCACTCCTGTTCCATTATTGTTTGCATGTTTGTTGTTTATGTTGTTTTATTTTCAAAGTTCTAAGGCTGAGTAAACAAAATGTAATACATATATTTATTATATATTTGTAGCTAGTCAGCAGAAATCTCACCACAAAGATTTCTTTCCACACAGCATGTGACATACTGATTCTATTTCTGAAAACTAGAACTGAAAAAGTAGATAAAATTTTACTAATTTCCAGTATGAAAAGCTTCAGCAAGTGCACAAAAATAATATTGACTCTGTTACCCGCAATGCAACATGGCCTTGCGATCTCTGTTAAATCCTTGGGCCTCATTTATGTTGCCCGCATTCTGAGGATTGCCTTGACACCAGCTGGAGAACGCATGACATTCATATATCCTCAGTAATTTGATATTTTTCCATTAATGTGGTTAAACTGTTATTTGTTTAAGGTTCTGTTACATAGGATTTTATAAGGAGGAATACTAAGTTAGAAGTGAACTTTTTATATAGAAGACATGAAAAACAAGCCCCTAAATTTTCTATTTTGTAAGTAGGTTTTCTCATCTTCCATACCTGCCACAGCAGACCTTGCAACAAAGGTGATCAGTCATATCTTGGGGTATTTTAACAAGCATTGTGGACAGAAAGTCCGGAGAAGTAATCTTCTGCTCTATTTGGCACTTGTGAAAATAAATCTGGGCTGTTGTATGCAGTTTAGGCCTCCCCACTACAAGTAAGATATTGACATATTGAAGTAAGTGTAGTGCAGGCCCTTCAGGATGGCTGGGGGCTGGAGCACAGGACATATGCCGGGTGGCTGAAAGAACCTCTCTGTTCAACAGAGGGAGATAAGATGAAGGGAGGATCTTACTGCTGTCTGTAACTATGTGATCCGAAGGTACAGAGAAGATGGAGTCAGAGTCTTTTGAATGTGCACAGCAAATGGACATGTGACAACAGCCACAAGCTTGAACATACGAATTTCAGATTAGATCACACAGAATCACAGAATTGAATTTCAGATTAGATACAAGAACTTCTCTATTGTAGCATGGTGGGGGACAGTCATTGGAACAGGTGCTGAGAAAAGTGGTGAGATTTCAGTCCTTAGAAGTGAGCAATATATAAGTGGACATGTTTCTGAGCCTTCTGAAAAGCCTTGCTTTGAATTTGCAGGAAGAGGTTGGTCTGGATGACTTCTGGAGTCCCTTTCCAACATAAGCTTCTCTATTGTTCTGTAATTCTATGAATTATATACCTGAGAACACGCTTTTGCTGTGAAACAGCAGCACTGTGTCTGCATTCCTATAGGAACCAAAAGTTTATATCTTCCAGAATTTGCTGTCACAGTGCTGTTAGCATACTTAGATGTTTTGGTTTTAATCTTTTGTAATGGATGGGATATTGAGTTAAATGAATTAAGAGATTGCACACACAACTGTCATGATGAATTTATAATTAAATGAAGTTATAAAAGCTTCTGTCTTCTTCCTCTGACTTTTCAAGACAACAATAATACTCTTCTTCAAACACTTTCAAAGGCAATTTCCAAGCCTTTCTTCATATTTTGTTTACTTCACTTTGAAAACTCTACAACTGCATTATTTTCTATACAGATTTCACTTTGTAGGATTTGATCAAAAAAACTCCAGAGAGCTATTCCCCATTGTTCATTATCAAGCAAGGTGAATGCCAAACATGCTGTCTTGATACTAACGTGTTCAACGAGACTTGGAGAGTTCTTTCACAGAGCAGGCAAAAAGACACTAAATTAGAAATGCCATTATCCCCTATGTCTGTCTGTCACACAATTAAAGCACAGGCAACTGTTTTTAACTAGCAACTGAAATGAACTCTTGCTAATAGCTTTTGCTGGAAGCAAATAAAGATCAAGAGAAATTACATCATAGGTGTATAATATGTCAGTGTGGGCTGAAAAGTGTGCCTAGAATTTATTTGATTGTGGAAGTTAGAAACTGGTCCAGGCATATAAGCATTATTGTTAATTTTCAGATTTTGGTGGTGGTTTAAACTACCCCTTTGTTCTGAGTTGTGCTCATAGATGCTGTATATTCTAAACTACATTTAATGAAAATTACTCATTTTTACACAGGGTATCACATGCTGGACGATCTGCTACAAGTCAAAACTTCTCATTCATAGTTGAAAGTTCCAATAAATGCAGAACTACACAAAATTTATCTTTCCATGTGTTAACTACAGGGTTTTTTATGACTTCCGACATGGTTTTTATTTTTTTCCTATCAGTGCAGATATTGATTGACACTTTTCAGAACTTCTATAAGGTTTTTTAAATTGTCTTCATTCGTTCTTCTAAACAAAAAGCAGTTCACTTAATTCTCTTGGTTATAATTAATTTTAGGTTGTTTTGTGGGGGTTTTTTTGTCAGTTTTATTTTGTCAAAAATATAAAACTATTTTATGCTTATACCAAATAGGAAATCCATGCAGTTTTTTACATTAGAAATCTTTATTTCCACTTAGTTGAATTTTGGGGCAAAAGCTGAAAAAGTTTTGCAAATTGAAAAGATAATGCAAAATTATTAGGTAGTTTTTTGAAATTCTTTAAATCCTAGTAAGCTCTCTTCTTCTGAGCATTTCATCTAGTTAAATTGTAAATCACAAACTGTGTATATCTCCTATAAGGTTCTCAGTTGCTTAGAGGCTACCTATTAGCAATAGAGCCAGCATAAAAGGTTATATTTCTTACTACATAAAAGAAATAAACTAGCAAGTTATTTTTTAACTAGCAGTGGTATTCAGAGAGGCTATCCTGTAAGGCATGTGCTTAGAGAATGTGAAATTCAGGTCTCTAGGACTGTGTAGTGCAGTTTCTTTCACTGTTATCATTAATTTTACTTGCCTTTGATACTGTGGAATCACTGAAGCTGACATCAAAGCCATCTTTCTTGTCCCCTCAGGAGTCTACACCAAAAACAGGGTATCGTACTAGAAGGCAATAAGCAAAAGATATTTTATTCCTTGAGACAGTGGAAATATTCTAAATAAATATATGTCTAAAGGGAAACATAGGCAATTAAATGAGTGAATAATGCATTTGAACATAATTTTTTATTCACTAAAATAAATATGTTTTTGATAACTTTCAGGTGCAATTAAAATTTTATATCTATGGTATTTTAGACCTCTTATTCACAGATGCTCCTGGGGAAAGTATTCTCCCTTTGTACAGATGACTGCACTTCTATAAGTAGTTCTATAGTCTTTGCTGTTATTTTTCCTTTTAACTTATTGTAGAAAGTTAGTGTGGAAGATCCATTTAACAGGTAGTTTGAATATTTCAGAATTTTCCAGAAAATGAAAATGAAATTAAAAATATTTTAACACCTAATGTTTAATTTTAATTTGATTTTTTTTTGTATTATAAAGTATACCAACTAAAAGCCAAAATACAGAGTCATTCTAAGACCTCATATCAACTCATTTCATTCCATGTGGAATGTCTGAGTACAACCAACACAGTTTTCAATGAGACTGCATTTACCATTATTCTCCATAATAGGTACGCAGAAGGAAGTTCACTTAGACACTATATGTCATGTATGTATTGATTGTATTCCTTAGGTATAAAATATTTCACTCACAGAAGCAAATATTATGTAGTAGTACTTAATAGTATTTCGTGGTCATGAAGTATTGGCTGAGCGATATCTAAAATCACATACAACTGTTGTCCTGTAAAGACCTAACCTCAAATATGGAGAATCCCAGTAGAAAGATAATATATTAAAGGTATTTGTGCATATTATAACTGCTAAACAAGGTCCAAGGACAGAATTAAACATTTTGTATTCCGAGATCATTTTTTTTTAAGATGTGGAAAAGGGCTATTGTTGGTTTTATGCTATTTAATCAGTAATTTCTGTTGTTAAAAAAAAGAAGTGGTATATTACACCATAGTACTTTTTCTTGGATAATATAATAGTAACTTTTGGGTTTTTCAATATGAATGGTAATTTCTACCAGTGATTATTGCTAGCAATAATAACAGAAGTTTATTCTCTCTCCTCATCCAGAGGAATTCTTGGGGTTCACATAACTAGGTATATCCTAACAGAATTATCTAAATGACATCTATGAATGACATGAAAGTAAATATACCAAACATTTTATTACCCTTCCTGCAATATATTTAATTACACAATTCCTAGGTATGTTTTAAAATTATTTTGTATATGTCAGAGAAAAAAGTACTATCAATATTTTTTCTGTGTTGATGGATTTTTGAATGCACTTGTGAAAAGTAAAATTTTTATTTATAGTACTTGATGATTCTTCAATGTCCTTGACATACTGCATAGTGTCAGAATAGCAGAAACATGCTTGTTCAGTTCAAAGAAACTGATGAATTCCTATAAGAGCTCTCTAAATGATATGAAGGCTTTTACTGCTTGCTAGCATGTTTAAGGTTAATCAAAGCCATATTATGCCTTTAGGAATGTAATAATATTGCCGTTAGCTTGTTTTTGAACTAGCCCAATTTTTCTCTTACTCATATCTCTTTGTAGATCGAAGAATTAGAGCTATGTTAAATTATTTAGTTACAGTACTCATCAAAAAGATAGCTGAGATTTTTACATAGTTATTGAGACAACTGCCTGACAAAGTCCTTTTCTTGACAGCATTCACTTTTAACTCAGTATCATCTGAGTGTCACCTTTTGAAGTAAAATGTTAGGATAATGAATCAGAAAAAAAAAAATCTTGTATTAAATGACTGAAATACTGGAAAACACCCATAGACATATATTGCATCAATTTCAGTTCACTGATATCAACTTGATTATAAATCTGAATCATTCTCAAGAACAAGAAATTATATTTAAACAACCACATTCTTACCTCTTCTCTTATTGGCTACCAATAATTGTGACTCACAGAGCATGAAAACACATGCTTATAGTTTTTTTTTTAAAATATTTATTATACTACTGGGAAGGTTTGAAAAAATAATGAGATCTATATGCCTTCATTTATGTGCAAAACTCTTCTTGTTTGCAGAATACACTAGATTCTTTAAAAAATTGTCTATAATACCAGTGCAAATGCAGGTACACACCTTCATATATGTTTTAATTTTATAAGTGGAAGTATTTTAGGTGTTTCAACTGGATTGTTCTCACTTGAAAGTCACTTTCCCCTCTAGAAAACAGAATCATAAAATCATAGAATAGTTAGGGTTGGAAGTGACTTTAAAGATGATCTTATTCCAACCCCCCCTGCCATGGGCAGGGACACCTCCCACTAGATCAGGCTGCCCAAGGCCCCATCCAACCTGTCTTTGAACACTTCCAGGGAGAGGGCATCCACAACTTCCCTGGGAAAATTATTCCAGTGCCTCACCACACTCATTGTAAAATAATTCTTCCTTATGTCTAATCAAAAACTGCCCCTCTCTGATTTATAGCTATTGCCACTAGTCCTATGACTGCAAGTCTTTGTAAAAAGTCCCTTCCCAGCTTTCTTGTGGGCCCCCATCAGCTACTGGAAGGTTGTGGAACTGCTCTAGAACTTGGATCATTTTTGTAGCCCTCCTCTGAACATGTTCCAACAGCTCCATATCCTTCTGACATTGAGGGTTCCAGAACTGAACACAGTACTCCAGGCAGGGTCTCACAAGGGAAGAACAGAGGGGAAGAATCACTTCACTCGACCTGCTGGCCACAGTTTGATTGATGCAGCCCAGAATATGTTCTGCCTTCTGGTCTCTGAGTACATGTTACCGGCTCCTGTCTACTTTCTCATCAACAAGCACCCCAAAGTCCTTCTCTGCAGCACTGCTCTTAATCACATCATCCCTCATTTTGTGCTGAAAATGAGTATTGCCCCAACCCAGGTGCAAGACCTTGCACTTGGCCTTGTTGAACCTGAAGAAGTTCTCACAGCCCCACTTCTCCAGCCTGTCCAGGTCACCCTGGATGACATCCCGTCCTTCTGGGGTTGTAACTACATCACCCAGCTTGGTGTCATCTGCAAACTTGCTGAGGGTGCATTTGATCTCACTGTCAATATCAATGATGAAAATCTTAAACAGTACCTGTCTCAGTACGGACCCCTGAGGGGCACCACTTGTCATGGATCTCCATCTGGACATTGAGCCATTGACTACTACTAGCTGAATACGACCATCCACCCAATTTCTTATCCACCAAGCAGTCAACCCATCAATCCATATGTCTCCAATATAGAATGGAGGATGTTGTGGGGGACTGTGTCAAAGGCTTTACAGAAGTCCTGATAGATCACATCCATTGGTTTTCCTGTGTCCACTGCAGTTGTTAAATTTCTCTAGAGTTACTATAACACATTATGTCAACAAAGTTAATCACCATATTCTAATTAAAATGATAGAGAGATACTTAGAACAATTAAATGCATTGCATTATAAATAGATACAAAGCTTACGGGTGTAGTTTAGTTTTCTCAGCAGCTTTGTTATATGTTCATGAGTGTCTACTTTCTCCTTCTTGGAACCATAGTTAAGAAAAGATCTCCTAGAAAGTTTAAGCTATAGAATCTCCAAAATTCTGTCCATACTTCTCAGATATCAAAGTTATAGATTTTGGTTCTTCACCTCACAAATGAGTTTATACAAAAGGATGAAATTTGCCAAAGTCTTAAAAGTAGAGGTCATAATTCAAATGGTTGCTAAGCAACTTAGACATATTTCAAAACATTACCCACAGTAATTAAGTTAGAAGTGATCTGGCATATACCGAGCATATTTGCCTGACACTATTTTAATTGCTTAAGAATAATGGACACAATCCTGAATCAAAAAAGGAAAATTTGAGTAATGAAATAAAGGGTAATATATAAAGAATATTACTACTTTGTGATGAATGACCTAATGACATCTTTTCCTGTATTTATAAAGAAAAATTTTGCTTATGTCATTTTCTTTTCCTCTTTTCTGATGGGACCATACTCATAAAGATCTAGCTATGACTATTTTTCATGACCTAGCTCCTCTGTCTGACTGTTAGGTGATGTATGAGTATATTTATCAAAGTAAATAAAATAATGGCAGCGTGGCTGTTCTTTAAAATTCCCAACATCTTGTGAATCAGATAATGCCAATTGACAACAAGGCTTAGACCTGTGAAGTTAGATCTTCTTTCTGCTAGGTTGGCATGTTGTAAAATTTCTCCTGCTTTTCTTTCTTAGTCATCTAATATGCTATTTGCAAATGACTAAGTGATTTTGAAGGATTTAAAATATAAATTAGGTGAATTACTCTCTTTGATGGTGAGAACTGGAGGGCCACAGGGTAACTATGGAGGTTTTTGTCTTTAAACTGTAATTTTTAAGAACTTGTATCAGTGAGTTTTTCTGGACAGAATAAGTTTTGTGATTAGCATGGATGGCACTAAAAACATCAAGATGGTGGAAATCACTTATGGAAATAAATTCAGTAAGTTCATTCATTTATAATACAGATATATCAACTTCTGCATTAAATGATAATTTACATAATTTCCAGTTTGCTAACTTCATTTTTTAAGTGAGCATATTTCAATTAGTATGAAGTTAGTCTACCAAACTGCAACAAAATTTATGCCAAGTTGAAAAGTGATTACAGAACAGATGTAGTGCATTGCTTATCTCTTTAAACATTATTACATTTCAGGACACATACAAATTAATATTAAAATAACTATCAAGATGCCTGCCTGCAACTCTAAATGCCATCAGATTCTTAGAAGCTTTTAGGCTATGCCTGTATGAGAAATTATAGTGGCACAAAAATAGAGAGAGCATCTGTAGGGCACAAAGGTTGGCATTAAGGAGTTGATCACTATTTATCTTTCTTGGGAGGGTTTACCATGAACAGTCTGGTTCAATGGGACTCCTCCCATAACAAGCTGAGTGCAGGAACTGTGATCCTAGGTTACATCTTCTAGTAAAGCAGAGATGATCAGAAGATTCACTGCAAAAACACATTGAGATCTGAGCTACAGCCCTCCTGCAGTGCCACTCCTGAGGTCCCGGTAACCCCATGTGTACACAATCACATTATTAGACAGTTATCCAAGTTTCTAGGGCCTACAGTCCCTTTGTTGAGGCTTTCCATACCAGGTATTTCTCTAGCTGTACTGGGAAAGCCACATAAACTGCCATTGAACAGTGAAAGAAATTAATAATGGAAATCCCTGAAGGCTTCACAGACCCTATTAGATGCCACTCAAAAATAAGAAAGATCTTATCGAGTATGCAAGACTCTGCTGTCCTCATACACCTTTACAAAATCTGCTTGAATTTATAACTATCATAGGGAGTGATGGTATTGAAAATACTGCCGAGTTTTTAATTGTGTTCATTCTAATATTCTCTCTCTTTGGCTACAAAAAACTCCCAGGACTCAGCTGTATTTTAGAAAAGGTTGTCTGGCATATGCTTGCTATTAAGTGCAGGCTGATGCTAGTAGAATTGCCTATATATCCCTTAGACATGTCTTTAAGTACCTTTCTAATTTGGATATACAGGGGGGTTACAGTAATTTTTAAGAAAATAAAATATAGTGACACTTACCTGGTTTTACCTGTATTTATGACAATTCTTCAAAAATAATCTTTTCAAATTTGCCTTAACTGTGCTAATATACAACTTAAATTTTCCCTGTGATCAATATGACATTTTTAGCAATCAAATAACCACTCTGTGATTAGATTATAATTTAGATACTTACATGTGTCCTTTCTTGTCTGAGAATCACAGAATTTATTTGGATAGCTAATCTAAACCATTCAAATTAATGTGTATTATTAAAAAATGAAACAAAAGCAATAGAGGAATGAGTTGTGTTTCTATGACTTGAGACTTGAAAGTTGCTTTGCATCCAACTTTTCTTAGTATAGTTTAAGACAAATTGATGAACAAAGCAATGAATATCAATGTAATAATGTATGTGTGTGTATATAAGCAAACTTTTCCACCCTGAAAATAATGACAAATGTTCAAAATACAGCTGTTGCCAGTAGTTATTATTCAATAGACTAAAGTACAAGGTTCTCAAAAATTATGCATGTACTCAACTCTTCATAGTTTTTCTTAAACTTGCTCATGACAGTATTTTAAATAACTAAAGGCCATTTTCTGAAATCACTGTCTGGGATGTGAGGTTAGAGTAAGGGCAGAACACATATAACAAGTTAGCAGATATTTCCAGGTTTCCTTTTATGACATAATAATAGTAATTTATACCAGGCAGAATGAATTTTAATTGAACATCTTTCAAGCTGCAGTACATGGAATAGTTTGGATTAATGTTAGTAAATGTGGAGAGCTTAATGCTTAGTTTCAGAGTATGAAATAACTTTGTGTTTTATCAACAAGCCAGACTGGAGCTTAAAGCATATTTGGCATATTTACATATTCATACTACACAGAGTCTTCAGAGTCACATTGAGACTACATGGTGAGGAAATGCAAAAGATAGATAGTTAGCATTACAGCTGTTCAGACTCTCCAATATTTTTCCAATTGTCTTCATTTTCAGATGGCTTCTGAAGCCAATAATTTGCACAACAAATCACTTTATTTTTCCCTGTTCAGAATGTAATATTTTGATTAGAAAATTTTCTTCAGGTCTATATTTCCCACATATCAACTAAATTACCATGCAATTTGTAATTACTTGTTTCTACATTCAGTTCAATTTAGCAGAACTGCAGATGAACATTTTAGACAGAAAAGTAAAAAAACCCCAACAACTTAGGCTCTGTGCCTATAGACTATTCACTCGAGTACAGGTATTGAAACCACAGATATCCAAATGGCAATATTCTTATTGCACAAATACATCCTACTTGGGATCAGCCATGCAAGATTCTCATTAATTTATAAAAGTGGCAGCCTCGCTGTATTATCATTGAGTATCCAATTTTTTTTCCAACTAAACTGACTTTTTCAAGAACCATGTTGTGCTTAGAATTTTTGTTGGCTGACTAGAAAGTGTTGTGATTATTTAAGTAGTGTGTAAATGTCATCCTTTATTTTTTTTTTAAGTGAGCACATAGTTAAATACATTATTGCTGTGCTTAGACTTGTGTAAACACACATACAAATGTGTGTATTTATTTATGGCTGGACATATATATATAAAGCTCACAGAATGTTTCAAGAGAAAAAGCAAGAAAAAACAAGAGATAAGTATATTGTCAGTCAAAAAAAAATAGTCAATTTCAGTTGCAATAAGCAAGAGTCCTTGAACCTGAGAAGTGCAGTGCATGGGAAGGCAATATGATCTCTTGCCCAACTAGTTAAAGACAAACATATTCTATTCAGAGGAAACAATGGCACTGGACTGCAGTTTGTCTCCCTTTCTCTCTGTCAGATAGCTTCCTATTTGGTGTGAAGAATGCAAGAATAATATCCTTCATGGATACCTTCATACTGCTGAATGAAATATAAAGATAGGCATAAATGTAATTAGTATTGATTAATCTGTATTTGAATGGACAATGGTAATCCTCTAGTTCTCCCAGTAACCACATCATTTTCATAGTATTAAACATAGCGTTATGTATCCTTGTGAAAAGTTCTCGAAGAATGAATAGTAGTTATAATTTTGAAATACTAATTGCAGAAAAAACAAATGCCTTCAGTCTACAGCTTCTGCTTTTAATTCTCTCAGCTATAAAATGTTAAGAGCAGAAAATGTTATTGTTAATCCTCTTCTGATTTCAAAGTTTATGTGACAGTGAATGCATTTAATCCATTTTTTCATTAGTTTTTCTGAGAAAATATGCAATGACACGAACAAGCAACAGTTTTGACTTGGTAAAATCATACTTTAAATGTAGTTTATAAAACTTTAAAATAAAGATTCAGAATTTTAAAAATCTGTCAAGTGGCTTTAGTTTTCATGCTTTTGTAGCTTTGCTTTTAATATAGCATTAGAGTAGCTCTGTCAGATTAAAAAATGTAAATGTAGATGTCTGATTAATTCATGTTTATTTTGATCACATCATGTTACATCAAACCAGAATAACACAATGTGCAGTGACAAAAATGCAATTTAATCTGAAGCTATGTTACTCACTTATAGTTGGAAGTATGAACTTTTGGAATGAAAATCAAATTACTTGAAAGTTCATTGTACCCTTCCTTTCCTCTTCTTTGTCTTCTTTCTTCAAAGGTAAATAAAAGTGTGGTGATGCTGTTTCAAAAATCTCTTATGGGAGAACCAAGTCACCCTGGAGAAAAGAGGCTGTTGAGAAGAACAAGGGAACTTATAGAATGCTACATTGTCATTTGCCCAAAACCCTTGCTCTCTGCACTGAGAATGACTTCCTAAAGATGATTCTATTAAGAGTAGCTAAGTCTATCTTTTGGTTTTATACTTGTGATGTTTTCTATATGTAGAATTTGACAGCAATGACCATCAGTGGCATTCAAAGCCCATTAATTTTATTAAGGTCATAAATATGTACCAATGACTTACAGGTGACTGTAGAACAAGTTAGGAATATTGGGTTTTCAATTGTGTTTAGATGTCTAAAGATGTGCCCCAACTAATTCCACCTTCCTGAGGCAAGAAAGTTTGTGACAGTCAAGTTATTGAACCCATCATCGATGGAAAGAAACAGCATCTACTAGGTGCCAAGTTGTCCCAAGTCACAGGACATGGATAGGGTACTTTTCCTAGCAAGAAGTAGTTGAGACCAGAGTGATAAGATTTGATAAGACTTTGGGTAAGCTCCTGGAGATAAGCAAGTGGATCCAGATCTGTCTTCATCCTTCGGCACTTAAACTCTACTGAACCAGTATCAGCACTACTTTCTCTTGTACAGACAGAAGGCTGACATGCACATGCCAACACCAGGATCCTCCTGTTCTTCCAGAACGGTTTGTCTTCTGTTGCCACTCTTTCCTTTTTTGTTGTCTGTTCCCATCACCACTGTCATTAAGTCTGCAATATAAGAAGTGTATGTATGTATGTATTTATGTGTATTCTTTGTGTCTTCAACTTGCTGCAGTCAATAATGTTGATGCTAAAATCTCTTTTTACTGGAGAAAGAATAAAGGTATGATGACGGAGGAACGGGTTCATCACTTCATGAATCAATGTGATTCCAGTGAGCCAGTTTATTGAGTTCATTACAGATTCTTAAACCTTT